>JARHVA010007445.1:125000-187500 GCA_037957365.1 Torreya grandis
GCATGTTTTATTCAATTTAGGTTGATAATTGTCTAATTAAAACATATATCATGTTTTGTTGTCAAGTTTACTAGTTATGGTTAGTGTATTGGCTATTTATAGCATATGTGATTATGGTTTAGTTATCATGAGTTAGTGATTATGATTAATCGATATGGTAATTTACTATAGTTGATGATTATGCTTAATTATACATGTTGCATTTAATATTTCATTTCTATAAAAATTATATCGATATTTGATGATCAAGATTGATGAGCTTCTACTGATGTTTTATTTTTTTTATTTTAGTAATGGTACAATGATGTAATATTGAGGTGGAATTTGACAAGTAAGATCATAAGGAAATTTCAAAGGGCATTCAGTTTGACCCTGATAAGTAATAAATGCTATATATGAGATTTATAAGCTACTTATCAACTTTAGTCTATTGGTTGTTTGATTTCTAGTTCTTACTTAGTCTTGATTATTTTCTACCTTTGTTATGTTTTGTTAGTCTTATGAGTAGTCGGTCTTACTTGACATATTTATTTGTGATTGTATCAACCATCTCTTACCTCCTTATGTGTTTTAATCTAAAAATGGAATCCTTGTTGGTCCTATTGAATAGATTTACTAATTACTATGAAACCAAGACTGAAGGTAATAAGTTGTCATTTACTTTTAATCCAACTTCTGATAAATTTATTTAATAATTGAAGGTAGAGAATTAAGGTTTGATGACCCAAGTCATAGATTTATTTTAGAATCCTTGGTAGGTATCACCCACTTAATTTCCTAATCTATCTATAGTACTTGTTACATTGGGATAACATTGATTTTCATTTATATGTAAATATGATAATTATGAGATGAATGATGTTGATTGGTATCCCTTATAAATCATTGATGGTAGGTGTTATGATGAATGGGTCCACTAATCCTTTATATTGTAATGAGGGATGAATTTAATTATAAACACAATAAAAATTGAATTCACATGTATTATTAACATAAATAGAATCTTTTAATTGTACACTAAATCTCATGTATTGATATTTTGTGAGCATAAGTCTTTTATCAAAAATCTCTAATAGAGAGAGGGGCTCTATGTTTGAATGAATTGATAACTAGACTCAAGTTATGTAATTATAGGATTTATTTTGAGTTGTAGGGTGTAATGAGTAAAGCAATTATATTATGTTCTCCTAAATAGTAATGAATGTCTCTTGAATATTAACTAATAATCCATTGTTTTGATGATCCCATGAGCCATAGAGGAGATTATCTACCCTTGATAGCTAGTACTGATACACTTACCTAGGATACAATATGTATTCATTTGATTAATAAGAACATATTCTGATTTGGTTATAATGGATCATCTAGAATAATTAATAGATCCTACTATAAATTTTATGTATTTTGAATTGCTTGTTGTTTCCATAAACATGATATTTATTTTTGACCTATTGATGAATCCTTCCCCATTTAGTTAGCATACATATAACTCTCATTTCATGATCATGTTAGGATGCAATAATAACATTGGGTGCATGAAGTGGTTATTCTAGTTATTTTAAAAATAATCATGTAACCTTCCACAATGTAGGACTAAACACTATCTTATCAAGGCTTGAATTTCATGGACATAGATTTATGCCTAAATTGGCTTACATGAGCTTGAATAAATGTCTAGATGTTCCTTGGTAATTACTATGATTTCTAAGAATGTTTGATGGTTATATGGATTTATGTTTAGTTTGGTTATTCACTTTTTTGTGTATGTTGATGTTGTATATTGTGGTATTTCATTTTTTGATTGATTATTTCATGTTAACCAGTAAAAAAGTATCTCCCTTGCATGCTTAATTGACCTTTTATAAAACCTATCTACCTAACTCCACCATCTAGTTGATGGTTGGGGAAGTAATAGCTTCCATATAGTTGGGCTCGTTGGACTAATGTTGAGGGATTTGGTTCTTACTTATTCCTGGCACTATATCCCCTCATTGGATTCTCTTGGTGATGGTAAATTAATTGTTGGTATTTATTACTATTTATTTTACTATTGAATATATTATATGCATTGGTTTACCTAATTAATGGATGGTAATTGCTTGTAGCATTGCTATAAATGAGTTTTATTATATTTAGATTCTTGTTTATATTGTAGATGTCCAATTTATATCAATATTGTGATGAAATTATCAATATAGGAAATATTCTATGACAATGCACAATCTAGACCAAAATCACTAAAACACACTAAATGGTTCGAACTTGTCACGTATAGGTGTCGATCTAGTCTAATGTGTCCCTAAAAGGGGCAGTGCATTTTATGTCATTATTATCTTTTCTCAAATCACTTCAAGTCAAATTGGGACCACACAAAATGATGCTTAAAACCACTAAATTCTTCCAATTTATAAGCACATGTCATGCACATGTGTTATTTCGAGTCCACAATGGTCTAAACGGTGTATTGATTCATATGTAATTGACACCTTATAATTATAGTCTAATAAATTTACAACTTAGTAAATTGAAATTTTGACCAGTTTGATTAAATGAACCAAAAAATTCTAAATAATTATATAAAATTAATTAAACCCACTTAAGACAATTAAATCAAATTCAGAGCTTAAGTGAATATTCTATGAAAGTTATTGAAAATCTGTTAATTAAAAATCTATTCCTTAATTATGCATCACCTTGTGATATCATCAATAGGTTGGCATCTATAACCATTAATGGAATAAATGTCTTGTTTATCCCCTCTAATACATCATTAATCCCCCATTATTTCAAATATTAATGGTGATATTTATGGCTTATCCCTACAAAATGGAATGGATTCATGGACACACATCTTGATCTCAATATGGATGGTCATGGCTGATTCTGATCATTTCCAAAATGATATAAATAAGAGGGTTAAGATCATCATTTTAAAGCTTCATTAAAGATAACTTATTATGCATAAATTACAATAGACAATATTCAAGCATTTTCACATATTGATCAAATTCATGAGCCTAATCCATCGGTGTATTTAGAGATGATGGAGGAGCCAACTAATCATCATTGATAAAGACTTGGAACACCAAATATAGTGAAAATCATGCTTATTGGATGCTCTTGGAAGGAGGGAAAATATTGGGAGGGTTTAAAGGTAGTATTCCTTCATTCAATAGCTCTTATAATTAGTTTTTAAAACCAAATGAGGGAGTAGGCTTATCACATTTTATTCATTATGCTTATTTGCGTCTGTCTCTACTAATGCATGGACTAACTTGATTTAGATTCATAATATACATTTTTGCATACCCAATGGGACCACACATCCCATACAATTAAAGAGATTACTTTAAAACACTAAGTTTTACTAATGGATGTTTAATAATCTTTAAAATTGAAGTTTTACCTTCATTTTTCATGTTTTTCTATCCAAATTAGTGACACACAATTTACATGGATATTGGCATCGATTATGTTTTATAGACATCGATCCTATAGGAACTGACATTGGTTCCTATGTGAAGAATAGTGAATGATGAAAAATGTGATTAATGGGTTTTTATTGAGGTTTTCTTGGTCTTATTCTATGTTTAAACACTTGCATGTTTTCTATTTGACTATTTTTCTGTAGGATCTAGAGAGTTCTTGGGTTTTTATCCCTATTTTGCTAACAACTTCTTTTGTCAAAATTATATTTTATTTTCCTATGTGTTTTTCAAGAATTGATGTCAATTCTATTTGACCGATTTTGAACCTCTATGAACCGATCGACACATATTTATGTGAACTGGCATCGATCCCTCTATGAATCAACATTAGTTCTTGAGTCATAAAAATAGAGACTTGAGAGCTAATTTGGAATCTTATTTTCTTATTTATCTTTGGGCTTCTAAGTAGGCAAAAACCCTCTAGAATATTAGGACCTTAGCTATAAAAAGGCAAAATTTTAGAGGTGGTTATGTCTTGAATATTTTGTTTGGTACCTAAAATGAATTTAGTTGTTCTTAAGCTTAGTTATTTGTGAAAGTTTTTACATGTTTTCAAACTAAGGCCAAGAGGCCAAAATTTCATAAAGATATTGCTTTGGTGATATTAAATAAAAATTCATACTTAGATACATACTCTTAAGAGTTTTTGTTTAATGCTTGTTATTTCAAAGTTGTTTAATTTCTCAAAATAATTAGTACATGTATGCTCTCCCTCTGTCCCCTTTAGGGAACTCAGGTGACCAAAAATTCTCTTTCTTTACCTTGGTTGATTTTAGTCAAAAAAACATGAAAATAACATCATTAGGGTCCTCCTTAAATTTATATGATTTAAGTGATCCTATAATGACCCTAAAATATTCACTTGTCTTTTCTTTACGTATTTTTTATTGTGAGAGGGATTTCATCACCTCATCATGTGTTATTTAGGGAAGCATTGACCTATGAATTCATCTCCTAGCATAATTTCAACCCCACCCCATGATGGGATGTATAAATCAAGGGTGACCCACTAGGAAGCTTATTTTTAATGATAAAAACAAGCTTTGTTAGTAGTACTCCAATTCAGACTGTAGGGGTAATTTGAACATGACACTACATTGAGCAAATGACAAATTTAGTGGTTGTAAAAGTTATTAGTCCTTTACACAAAAAATGATTGATTTGAGGCAGCTCTAGTGTTATCCAAACTTTTGAATATCTTGATGTGAAAAAAAATAGTTTTAGAAAAACCTCATGTACTGTAGGCATATTATTGGTGTATGTGAGTAGCCTGAAGTTCCACGTCATCATACAACATCTTGAAAGAAGGGGTAGTATAGAAAACATACTTATTCATGCACTTTTATTTTTGGACTAACACTTAATATCATTTGAAGAGCATGGATATAGATGGAATTCAACAATACCATGAAACTTTGTATGCTTTAGGACTTTGGATGTTACACTAAGTATTTATCATTTTATCCTTTAATTACTTGAACATTTTGAGTCTAATTTTTTTAAAAAAATAAGAACACATCATAAAACCAAACACTTTTTTTATAAAAAAATATATTTGAGTAAGGAGGAATTATACTAATGAAATCAAAATCATTTCTTACCTTACTCAAATCATCATTTAGAAAATTGTGTTTGTATTTGCTTAACAACATTTTTATGTTGTCTATTTTAGTCTAGACCATTTGCCACATTACAAAATATCAATGTTTTTCATTTTTAATATAAATTTTAAATATCACATTTCTATGTTCTAAACCAAGGTGTTATCATTTTTCTACTTACACTTGGTTTGAGTAGACTTGATTACGATTTATGATTTGGATTTAAGGCCATTACCTAGACTCATCATCATTTTTATTCTTATTATGGGCTTAGGTTATCTTATGTTTGATCACACTCTAAGTTCTTAGACCATTATACCTCATATTACCATGTGGTGACATTGTGTTACCCATTTAGTTTTATCCTTATACTTAGGAGTTCTTGTGTTAATCCACATTTTGAGCTTCTTGGTTCACGCTTTTATCTTCCTAATAAAAAATAACCTCTTCTAATTTTATTTTCATAACTCATCATAGTTATATCTAAATTTTATAGTATTGACATATATTTCACCTATGTTTTTTGTGATATCTTGCACTTTAGGTTTCAAAGTTATCATACCCTCTTCAAATTTAATGATTTCAACAAACCAAAGTTGAGTAAATTCATAACCATTTATTCTGATTGTGTGGCACAATGACACTTCTTTTAATATATTATTGTCTTACCTTATCACTTATGTGGACAAACAAAATCACACATTTAAACATTTAGAAAACACATTTCACATCTTAAAAAACAAAAAAATAATCTTCTATTCATGACACAAAGGTATACTCACAATGGGGCATCTTACGACCCTAGTTATGACAAAGTGCATTTTAGTGACAGACATGAACACTCCATTATGTTTATGGATATATCCTTATTTGGGCCTAGTTTTTAAATACCAAACTAGTCCTTGCCTATTTTCATACATTTATCCCATTCACCTCATTTAGTTTTCATGATCAATAAAACTCCACAGTGCTCGAAGGTTACCATTTTAGGTTACCCTCCATAGGCTTTCACAAGCCACCAAGATATGTAACACTCAAAGGTTACCATTGTATGTTATCCCACTTTAGCTTGTGTAAGCTACCAAGTTTCACAATGCTCAAACGTTACCATATTCGGTTATCTCCCTTTGAATTTCACAAGTAACTAAACACCAAAGCTCTCAAAGGTTGCCATTCTATGTTATCCTCCTTCAACTTGCACAAATAACCATTCTATGTAATGTTTTAAGGTTACCATTTTAATTTCTCATCCTTTATCTTGCATGAGTGACCAAGCTCCATAATGCTCTAAGATTACCATTTTAGGCCCTCCTCCTTTGGCTTACACTATCAACTAAATTTTGCATTGCCTAGTCATTACTATTCTAGGCCTATCCCCAACATTTATTGAACTATTGTTAAATATCATCAAATTGATGAGAAAAACTTTGTTAATCCATTTTTTATAGTATAATTTTTGGAGAGCCCATTATTGAACCACAAGTCATTGTTCACACTATGCCAACTATTCCCCTCTTTAGAAAACACATGATGGTGTTCGGGCCAAAATAGAACCAACTATTATCTCTTAAATAACCATCTTATAAGGAAAAAAATGTGTTCAAAGTTAATATTTTGCAAGTAATTATAAATCAATGCCACTATGTTTTTGTTGAAACACATAATTTTGAAAAGTTAACCTACGATGAATCACACTTTGATATTATAATTATTATTGAGGAGTTTCGCTCTGATGAGCTAATATTTATTGAGAAATTTCTTAAAGATTATAACCACCTTTGGGAAAATCATTATCTCGACCATTGTCCTATATTTAAAGATACTCCCTTAGAAAATCCAATATTTGTGGACTTCTCTCTTGACCTTTTTACCCTTTTTGTGGAGTCTGAATTCAACAAACCACTATCTGGGGAGTCACCCCTTGAGCTATTCTCATTCTTTAAAGGACTTCACCTAGACAATCTAGACTATTTTGAACCGTTCCTAGATGAATCTATTTTTATAGAGACCATTATAGCATCACAAGCCATTATTTATACAATATTCAATGTTTAAAAAAACATCTTTGTATCAAGATCTACACTAGATGAATAATAGATATAAAAGTGAGGTTCTTTTTTGAACCATTATCATATTTAACATTAGAATCACATTTAACATCACTCTCAACATCAGTTTTAGAGTCCTTTAAGTTGGATTCAAAATAAGAATCAGATTATAGTTGTGTTTACTACAATAATTGTTACACTTGCCTTGCAGATCAATTTCAATAAATTTTTTTATCCTTTTACAATTTTTGATGATTATTTCTTTAGCATCAATGTAAATTCTTGTAGTATATTCTATGAGGATGGTTTCATCTTTTATTATTCCATTATCACCACCCATTATAGCCATTATTTTCAAATTCCACCTGCCATAATCATCGATTGGGACTGATAGAATCATAATTTATTGAATTACATGCATGGTGACATAGCAAGTGTTGAATATCTAGTGGACCAATACCACATTCATTAAGAAGAAGAACAATCTCCTAGTGAAAACTTTTCAGAGGTGATAGGAGATAATGAAAGTCTCAACTCAACATCTTCTAGTGAAACCTTTTTAGATACACTAGAAGACAATCAAAGTCAAAAGTCAATGTTTCTTAGAGAAAATTATTTGGTGTCACTATGGGACAATCAAGACAAATTCATTGGTGAAACTTTATTCAAGGAAATGATAACTGAGTACAACAATTATTCACTACTTGATGAAGACACTATCATAGATAACATAAATATAGCTTCTAATATACAACATAATCACATGTCAAATACTCTCAAGCCAAATAATATAATTTTTTTTAGTCCTATTAAGAGTATATTTAGAAGTCTTTAGCCCCACCATAACCAAAATTATGTAAAATCTAGAATCAGTAACATTTTGTGTGAATAAAAGTCTCAATCTTCAATTTCTTCCAAACCATTATACATTCCATTATCATGCACTTTTACTTTACCACCTTATACTATTTATCCTATGCCTATCATTATTTACCATTCTTACTACACTTTCCTTTATAGAGGCTACAAAGACATTTTGTTTAGAAGTTTGAATGAAGAAGAATCAAAGACAAACTAGGATCACAACAAAATCATTAGAATTCAAATCTACATGAGGTTCTTAATAGAGCAACTATTCATAAAGGGTGTAAGCTAGCAATTTTTATGTTTTATTATTCTAGTTGCCTCATATGTTGACTAGGATTTGCATCTCCACATTAAAAAGAGAAATAAAATCATTTTTTTTTTGCCATTTACCCTTCCATTTACCTTATCTTATCACTTGGGGGAAACCCTTTAGCTGTTATATCCCATTTCCTTTGTTTCATCTTATTTAACCATATTTTATGTCATTTTACCATTCCTATATTATTAATCGAAGCTTGTTTTCAGCTTCCCTACCCAACCCTTTTTGATCTTGGTTTCTCTAGTTCTTCCTACACCTGTCATGAGGGGATTTTGATCGAGTTTCATTAGTTATACAATTATGTGTTTAAATGATAGTCTATGAAAATAGTGTGATAATGGAGTTGATAACTTATCTTTCATTTACCTTTGATTAGTGCCACTGCTTATAACTGCATAGGGGAAAATTAGTACTCTACCTTATGTTACTAATTATAACTACTTATGGGCAGATTAGTAGCACTGGATTATTGTATTGTTTAATAATTATAAACCCATATAGGAAAATTAAAAACAGCACCTTTTCTCATGAATAATTGCATCACCTTGGTATTACAATTATCATTTAACTTACAATTTGACTTTATTTGTTAGCTTATTATTACCTGGTCGGGTCTAACCACCTTTTGTTTTGGTGAAAGTTTTTTGACTTTAGGTCCTAATGGGAATATGTAGGCCATATTAAATTCACATTAAGGTCAACTTAGTGCCCCTTTTCCATACATTATCTCTATTTTTCTAGTGGTATCTTATCAATCTCTAACAAATTCAAGTTACTATGGACACACTTAGTGCCAATTTTACAAAGCAGTTCAACCCAAACAATATTTTGCATCTCCCTCTTACAAAAAATTGAACATAAATGCCTCTTAACATTAATTTTTCCTATTGCATGGATCTTCATATTTATATCACATTATATATTATTCTATTTTTATTTTTATACTATTTGGTAGACATTATTCCCTTCATAGTATTACAAGGGCTGTTGCAGCTGACTTTAGCTATTATTGAAACTTCTACTCTTGGATGTACATCTCCTTGATTCATTGGTTCTTGAAGTCATTATTTATATCCATGATCCCCATTACATCCATTTTAGTTTTTTCTTGAACTCTTACCTTTAAAAGTACATCTCTTCAGTTAGGTAGTTCCTTTGGCCTTTTGTTCATATTTCATTTTTATTGCTTATCTCAAAAACACAAGAACATTATAAATCAATCGACACAATAAAAAAAAAACATTTTCATGTAATTTTGTTTATTCCAATTCCACACACTTGTTATTTTATGATCATTTTTAAGTTTGAAATCTCTTGCCATTTTATGATAAATTTTCAAGTTTGAACTTTCTCACTATTTTATGAGCAGTCATTTAAACTCTCTCACTATTTTTCAAGCCCATTTTCATATTTCCTCTACAATATGAATCATGCTTTCTTACCATCACTTTCCTTCTATCCCATTTCCTAAGAGAACTACATTTGGCCTTAATTTCATGCTATATATTACATCCATGGAACTATGTACATAATGTCCACTTACCTTGTATATCTAGAGTTAGCTCAACCTTATTTTCTCTCCATTTTGTTTTGTGTTGCTTCCTTATCACTTGGAGGAAATTTTAACTATTTTTTTCTTGTTCTATTATGTAAGTCTCATTATTTATTAGATTAGGGGTCACTCTGTCACAGAGATTAATGCCTCTATTACACTTACATGAACCATTTTATTTTTTCTTTGCTTACACTAGCATTGTGACTAACTCTTGTTTGTGTGTGTTTATTTGACTTTTATTATTATTATTATTATTATTATTATTATTATTATTATTATTATTATTATTATTATTATTATTATTATTATTATTATTATTATTATTATTATTATTTTATTGTGATCTTTTATCTCTCTATTTATTTTGTTAATATTTTTTTGATCATTCTTTGGAATTTTATTATGTCTTTATTATTTCATTGTTTTTGTTGAGTTGTTATTTTATTTATTATTTTGTTGTTTATTCTTGGTATTATATTGTATTAGTATTTCATGTTCATATTTTGTCTTGTATTGTATTGTATTGTGTTGTTTTTTTGACTTCAAATACTTTCTATAACCATTTTTAGTCTAGATTTTTGTGAGGATTGATTTGTTTATATTTGCAATCCATTTTTTATTTTGTTTTGCTTCCAATTACTTTTTATTAAATGGACATGGAGAATGATTATTCATATCTTTCTTTCATGTTGTTTATTAAGTTGTGCTTGCTCTAATTTTGTACATTCTTATTCCCAATTATATCATGATTGTTCATATCTTGATTTTAAGTGAGGTTACATTTATGTATTTTTTTATCTTTTATTTTTAGGTTTGTTTTTATTAAAATGTAAATATTTGTAACTCTAGTATTGTTATTTTTATCACTAACCTTTATTATAAAAATTCACATTTCAATCAGCCATTTACAATAGAAATATAATGTTATTATAAGATACTAATACTTATGACGCATAATTTCAATTTTTTATTTTAAACACCGAGTGATCCAAGTCTAAAAGTCAATGAATATCCAAAGATCATCTTAGAATTCACCATACCTAAAATGAGACTCTTTTTTAGATTATTTATATGATTATTTTGTGATGTACATCTCTATAATTCTACCATAACACTAAATGAAGGAATTATACTAAATATTTGCATGCTTTTCATGATTTCACAATTAAACATTAGTTTATTTTTATTGTATTCTTCTTTACTCATTACATTTTATCCCACTTGTAGGAGAACTACAATAGCTTGAGGTTCATCTAGACTATGTAGGAAGCATTTGGATACATGACGTATCTCAGGATAACTCAGCCACCCTCTTCTTTCCACTCATCTCTCTCATCACTTTTAGAATCCTAAAATGCTTAGTTTCTTGTGCCTTCTTTAGTAATTAGAATAGTGCATCTACATTTTTTCCCACTCATATTTTTGTAGGGAATAACTAGTGCTCACAATAATTTATATGTCTTAATGTGAATAATTACAAGAGTAATAATTCTCTATTATGTAAAATTAGTTTTTCAAGTATATTTGGTTAGTAAATATTTATTATAATATTGTTATAAATAATGTTATGAATATAGATTAGAATATATTATTTATTTAGATGTATTTTTGAGATTAACAACAATATATTATATATAGTATTTTGTATAATGTTATAGATTTTTGGTAAAAGATTAATGGAGAGATAATATCCATGAATATGGGAATGACATTACTATAAATATGTAATGTCCTATTTGGTTTTATAATTAGAGTGTGAGTAAATAATATTATATCACTATTTTTAATTAATCTTTGAGTGTTTAACTCGTTGCATCTCTAGCTTTATCAATATCTGGTATCAGAGCAATGGAATACTAAATATGGTTAGGGGAAGTTACTTGGCTCCTTATCCCTATGGATTAGAGTTTTTTAATTTTGTTTTTATTTATATTAATTTTTTTGTAGTTATTAGAGTCTAATAAAAAAATGTTCTACCCTGCTAACTTGTCATAATATATCTACAAACTTGATCTCTTTGTGCATTATAGACTCAAGTTTATCTTCTTTTAAAGTCTAATTTTGTACTTACATTGATGACATTTTTATTTAGCTTGTATTCTATGTGACATATTCAAAGTATCGCACATATTCTGCAAATTGTAACTCTAGAAACCTATATTCATCATTCATTATTTCATTCATCTATTCATGGTTGTAACATTTTATGCCATGTGTATATGGAAGATTATGTGTATCATCACCTCATACCACATATAATTCTATTTTTTATGCTCTTTCTCCATTTTGATTGGTTCACACAAATTTTATATGTTTTTGGTTTCAATGCTTGACCGTCAACATAATATCTTGTACATTAGTTAGAGTTTTGATTCACCAGGGTTTTATTCAGAATCTTACATCAGCTACTACTCACTATTATTCTTCTTGTGTGTTTTATTCTATTCTTTCCATTATCAAAATAAAATATAGGGTCTAAACTCATAACACAATAGATATAAAATATGAGAAGTATAGGTCTAGTGAAATTTGATGAGTGAATAAAAATCAATTACTACATGGCAACTCATATGAGTTATTTGCAAGGCATTATTTTCTATAAGGCTTAGAATTCCACATCATAACTCATCCTTGAGGATATGAGTTCTTACCATATTCAAATATGTATACCATCCTTTCAAATGCATGTAGTTATACATCTCCAACAAAACTCTGAAGCCCATTTGTATGTTTCAATGGTAACTCATAGTGTTTACTGCTACTTTGAATTAAATGGAATTAGTCTTTTATAGAGATTTGATATCAAGATCTAGTAGCAGTTTATGTTTTATGATTATGTGTCAATCAGTTGACATGAAGTCTATTTTGATTTTTCATTATCATTCTTTGTCAATTGATACATCTAAATGACTTCATATTAAAACATTTGAAGTAAATTTATTTTTAGGTGTCATTTTAAGTTTGAAGAATCCATGTAGATGTGTTATAGGTTTGAATATATCATATATAGATTTATAAAACACAAAACTATTTAAAGAAAAAACATGCTTTTATCATTTTATCATTTGTGTTAGTCTTAGACAATATTCTAGTCATTTCCTGTCTATTGTCATTATTATCAAAAATTGAAATCAAGAAAAGTTGTTCAAATGTATATAGATGCATTTTTGGGTGACCCCAACATCCTAAGTTGAATATCATATGTCTCATTCTTATGGGAGGGACCCTATATTTTATTAAAAGTGACATTCATATGAGATTCATGACTTCTATAGCTAAGTGAGCAGCTTTATCAACTAGAGGTTCCAATATACTAGCGGATGGACGCTTTCTACACCTCTCACTAGCTGCTAATGCAGGGTTGATTCTAGCTATATTGGTAAATATATATTTTATATTTTCAACATTTATTTGTTTATGTGAGGAATAAGAGGTGTATTTCTTATTTTTCCACGTAGTGTACTACAAAAAAGGTGTTTAAGAGATGTATGAGTGAAAATTGAACATATGGTTCCTATCATGGTTTCCACACTATTTAGGTTGATGTGTTCCCTTAGTGAATGGTTGATGGTACATGTTCTTATTATTAGTTCCCACATTGATTTGATTAATGTGTTCTCGATAGTGAATGGTTGATAATAAGTTGATGTGTTCCTTCATTACTTTCATTAAGTCTAGTGAAACATAAATCACCATGCATGTCCTAAACAGGGGAATGTTAGGTAATAGTTAATCCTCACAGTAATTTGTATGTCATAATGTGAATAATTATGAGATTAATAATTCACTATTACGTATAGATAGTTTGTTAGATATATTTGATTAGTAATTAGTTATTATAATATTGTTATAAACAATGTTATGAATATATATTAGAATATATTATTTATTTAGATATATTGCTAAGAGTTACAACAATATATAATATATAGAATTTTTCATAATCATAGGGACTTTGGGTGAAATATTAATGGATAGATAATCTTCATGAATATAGGAACAATGTTACTATAAATATGTAATGTCTCATATGGTTTTATAATCAGAGTGTGGGTAAATAATATTATATCAATGTTTTTAATCGATCTCTAAGTGTTTAGCTCTCTACAACTCTATTTTTACCAATGTATTTAATATATTCATTAGGTTATATCCTTGAGCTATGCTTTCAAATTTTCCCTATGGGTGAACAATATTTAAAACAATCATTGATCTAATCAAGCTTACTATGACAAATTTAATTATAAATGGTCAAAATCAGCCCTATTGGGGAAAAATATATTTATCATCTGATAAAATCTTCTCTATTGGGTGACATTATTAATTCATTGAGCTCCTTTCTCTAGAGGAATTCTATAATATTTATTCTAATTCTAAACTTAGTGGATTGTGCACTCATTCTGATAATTTTAAAGTGTGCAACATGTTTCAGGATCGATTATTCCCTAATCCCACAACTATTTTCCCTCTTTTGGGGTATGTCAAAGTGTGTCAATTATTTTTTGATATTGAATTCTTCCCACCTCTCCCCTCCTTGGGGCCCATTCTATTCTCTTATATATTTAATCATTGATAATTTATGTGTGGAAGCATTATCTCATATAGATATACTCTCATATGTTGGTTAATTTCACTCTGTATCTCTTTTTCGAGAGTTAAACCCTCTTTTTCATCCTTCAATGTCCTCTTGAGGGGGCATCATGGGTCATTTATTCAATGATTATCTTCCAAATTCTTCTAAATAACTCTTCCATTATTTGAAAAGATGTTATTTTACCTAAATGTCTCACCACACCTTTTCAAATAGGGGAAAAATGTAGACATACATTTCCTATCACTATTGTGCTTAAATTTTCAATATAGATAATATTATGTGATATAACACAATTAGGGCTAAAATCAATAAAATGTGTTAAATGGTTTAAAATTGTCACATACAAATACCGATTTAGACTAATGTATCCCTAAATGGGGCAATGCATTTTATGTGATTATTATATTTTATTAAATAACTTTGAGTCAAATTTTGACCATAAAAAATGACACTCCAAACCATTGAATTCTTCTTATTCAAAATCACACATCACATGCATCTATTATTTTGCATATGTAATGATCTAAATGGGGTATTTATCTGTATACAATTGACAATTTCTTCTAATTATACACCTATCAAATTACAAATTAGTAAATTTACATTTCAATTAGTTTGATTAAATGAACCACCAATTTCTAGATAATTGTAGCAAAGTAATTAAACCCACTTAAGAAAATTAAGTCAAATTAAGAGCTTAAGTGAAAATACCATGAAAGTTATTGAAAATCTATAAATTTCACATTCATTCCTCAATTTTTCATCACCTTGTGACATCATCAGTGGGATGGAATCTATAACCCATTAGTGGAACAAATATCTTGTTAAAGCCCTCCCATGCCTCATTAATACCCCATTTTGCCAAATATTAATGGGGATATTTATGTCTTGTCCCTCTAAAATTAAATTGATTCATGGCTACACATTTTTAGACTTCATTCAAGAAATTTTATTAAGCATAAATTATAATAGACAAGATTCAAGCATTTTCACATAGAGATCAAATTCATGAGCCTAAGCCATTGGTGCATTGAGAGATGAAGGAGGATAAAGCTAATCATCATTGATAAAGATTTGGAGTACCAAATCTAAGGAAAATCATGCTTCTTGATCACTCTTAGAAGGAGGGATGCTCTTGATGGTAGTACACCTTTTAATAGCTCTTAGAATTCATTTGTAAAACGCCATGAGTGGGTATCCAAGTTTTGTTCTTTATGCTTATTTGGGGTTTTCTCTAATAATTCATTGACTAACTTGTTTGGATTCCTACTCTAAAGATATGATGGAATGATGTTATTTTAATTAGTGATAGTGACTACTTATAAAAAGTGCAGTGATGACACCAAAACCTTAATAATAAATTGACATTACTAACTCAATTATTAGTCTTTTTATATGATTATGGTAAGTTCTTGCATTGAATTTGTAGCTATGGAATAATTATGAATCGGATGATCTTGGTTTTCCTATAACATACGTATTATTAGCTCATTACATTTGGCAATAGAATAATAATATTTCTAGTGTATTTATAACATGTTTATATAGTTTTAATCTTAGTTTACGCTTTCTAGTAATGTCATTTTGTAGCTATAAACTAAGAGTTGTATTATTTTTTAATGGTAAAAAAAGGAAATGTAAATCCTTTATAGAGGAGAGTTAGTTATCCTTAAGGCTTAGTGTGAAATATTTTCATTGTGATTACTTATGGTATATGCTATTATGATGTTACTAGCTCTCCCGATCTTCACATTGAAGTTATTGACAAATGTATATATATATATATATATATATATATATATATATATATATATATATATATATATATATATATATATATAATCTGATGTTTAATTTTATTGCATTATGAAATTACTTGCAAATAGTTGATTTTATGCATGATTTAGTAATCATAACTTGCCTTAATAAAGGTTGGACATTAATTACCAAAACTAGGTTAATTATATTTAAAGAACTTATTGATGAAGAAATAATGTAGGTGTTCCTAATTATATCCTTGGCATTAAAGAAGGATGTGTGGCTTTAATTGGAATTATTATCTAAGTTTTCTTTGATTCATTATTATAATTAAATGAATTAAATATGGAATATCATGTGTATTCATTTTTTGAAATAATTTGGGACACTTTATATCTTGAAGATTCATGGACTATATTGCATTAAACCTAATTGAACAATGCATGAAATTATAAACATGTTGGTAAATGTAAGACTAACCTTAATCATCACCTAATATGGCAACTAGCTAAACGAAAAGAAAGTGAGCCCATAGATGTCCATGTTATGGATATTCTTAAATGTATGTTAAACATTGAGCTAAATTCTTAACTAGTTACCTACTTTCCCTTATGGAATAAAAAATTGGATTAACTTTTAATGACAATGTTTAATATGTCGTTATATTCTATTGATTCATTTTCCTAACATGACTTTAGATTGTTGATCTTGGACTCTTCATGATCTAAACATGATATTGTTGAGCATACCTTTTTGTTGGTTTTGAGTTACTTTATGTCCGACATGTAACATAACTTGTTCACCCTTGCCTTGTCCCTTCATGGACATTTATTTCAACCCACCTTAATGGGATATTTTTTGACCAATGCATCTTAATGAATAAAAACTAAAATTTAACCTATTTTATTATTTTGAACCATGATGGCCCTCTTTTTGATGTTCCTTGGAAATATTTGAATGTTGTTGGGATTTGATTTTGGGAATGCACTGATTCTAAGGTGAATTTTTTTTGGTGATATGTGTGAAGTCACATGTCCTAGTTACACATGGGAGGAAAGAGAAAGTGATGTAGGGTGAAGGAAGTTTATTGTGGTGTTGAGACCAACACCCTCCTATCTTTTTATGAAAGGAGGACCTTGTATTTATTTCTAGAATGTCTATATTCTGGACTAAATGTGAAGAGTTATCTTATCTTAAATTTTTAAAGTCAAATAAATTCTAAAAGGGGAACATGTGCTTTGATATATTTGATCATGTTTACATTTCATGGTCCAAATTGCTAATAATTATCTTCAAGGTGATTAGTTATAGGTTCCATGAAAGAAGCTAAGGTTTCTAAAGAATAAACCCTAAAAGGGTTTAAATTTAAACACTCATGAAAATACTAGAGGGAAATTTTATTTCCTTTTGATTAAATTATCCTAATTCTAACTTTATATTAAGCTTCAAATATGCTTTTTCTTTAAAACATGACCAAATATTAATATAAAACCTTAGACTAAACATATAACATGATTGGGTATTAATATAAAACTTAAATACCCTTTTATAGATCTAATAGTGAAAATTTGCTTAGAGGTTCAATCTAATGGTGTGAATTAAATTTGACACCCAAAAGGAAGTTAATAGCTATTAACCACTCAGGATTTGATCCAATGGTATTCATTTTCTCAAAGATTTAAATCCAATGGTGTGAATTAAATCTGAAACCCAAAAGGACATTAATAGTTGTTAACCACTTGGGACATGATCCAATGGTTCATATTGCCTTGAAGGCTCTCAATCTAATGGTTTGCATCAACCTAGAATCTTCAAGATTTCTCAAAGGTTTTTATGCATGACACTCATTCATTGAACATATGGATTTTATCATCTTAAATTTGATAGATTCACTCCCATAATTTGACATCTATGAGGACATGTTTTATGAGATTGAACCCATCAAATTTTACTTAGATAATCCCAAAATCTTTGAGATCTCTAAATCATTTTACATGTGGCATTCAATTATTGGATCAATAAATTTCATTATTTTAAATTTGATAGGTTTGATCCTATCATTTGACATCTATGAGGATGTATTTGATGGGACAAAACCTATCAAATTTAAATTTAAATAGAAGGATTTTATTATCTTAAATTTGATAGGTTTACCCCCATCATTTGAAATCTATGAGGATGTATTTTACGGGACATAACCCATCAAATTTAACTTAGAAATGTTTTAAGACTAATCAAAGGGGTCATTACAAAAGGCTTTCAATAAATTCTTAGTTTTATTATGAAGGAAAGATTAAGGAAAGAAAATATTGGCCTAAGTCATTTATACTAACTAAAATGGCAAACATCTTTTAAGATCTAATGGTGATCGCTTGCTCACTGAATTTGATCCAATAGTGTGACAAAATTGAAGACTTTTCAAAGGCCTTAAAAGCTTGACACATGCCAAAATCAATAACCTCAAAGATCAAGAACCAATGAAATTCAAGGACTTGGATTTGGATTTTCAAAGGAAAATAAAGGGCACTTCTGAAAACCAATGTTCACTCTTGAAATGGAATTTATGAAAACTTACTATGAAAGGCATGCAACCTTGTCACATAAGCTCCATATAAGTATGGAAGATCCAAATTAAATATATCTCAGGATTGATAACATAGGAGATATGATAGTAAGGTTTTATCATATCTAAGGCACATATGAGATCAAATTTGGATGTTGTTTTCATTAAAGCAAAGAACCCTAAACCCTCTATAAAGAAGGCCAAAGTCAATTCAAATTGATTATGTGACACTTCAGATAATTTTAAACTAAATTCAGAGTAGGTGACTTAGTAATAAATTTGATAGATTTGTAATTATAATAAAGTGTCATCAATGGAAATGGGTAGGCAATAGATGAACATTGAAGCATAGCTTTATCTAACTTTAGATTGTGAAGGAAGGTCTTTAGAGACATAGAGTTGGATTCAACAACATTGAATATACATAGAATCAAGAATTGGTCCCAATTATTCTTCTTTGTCAAAGAGTTACAACTAATTTCCTTGGAATAAAAGAGGAATACTTCAATGTAAAAAATATACAAGGACTTAGTATCAATTCAAATGGTATGCCTTCATCATGCAACTGTTAAGCTAGAGGTAATGCATTTCATCAACCTTTTTGTTCTTATTTTCATTGACTATAGATTAAATGGAGAAGGGATTATTCAGGAATGAAATGTCAAAAAAATTGCATGTACAGATCCCATGGCCTTTGAGACTTATTATAAGCCCCTTTTACCTCATGTTGATCTCCCATCTTTGAGACAATGGATAAGTTCCCAAAACATGGATTTAGTTCTTTCACCTTGGTTAATCCAAGGTTCCCATGTTTTTAGGACACATAATGGTGAGATTCCTATTATCCAATTTAGAGAGGGTGTTAGGGTAGCTATGATCTTATTGAACAGTTCCTTCGATGTCTCTTCTACAACTTATGTGAGAAACGTCTAGTTGTCTTATGACTATTGCATGTTGGAACAGAACCTAACCCCTCCCATTAGAGACTTAATAAGTTTTTTCTTGGCCAAACAATTTACAAACATCAATAAAAAGACCTCCACACATTTATTTATGATGTCCTAACTATTAGACTCACTCCTAGCCTCTATTAATTTCCCTGACATCCAAAATTGGTCCCTTGATGGTAGGACTACCATTTCCCATCATTAATCCAAACTACATATTTTAAAATACATGAATCATATGCAATTCATATGTGATCATCTCTTCCCAGTCATTTTTGAGATAATCACTAGTATTCCTATGCCTAGACTTCACCCTCTAATCAAAAAACAAGTGGAGACCATGGTGGATGTGTGCTTCTATCCAGATTGAAATTTAATAAGGATATAAAGAATCATGGTCCAACCATATAGACTACCTATATATGTTTCAATTAATCATTTAGAGTAAGAAATTTCTTATCAAATCATCTATGGCATAGATTGGCACTACAAGAAGAATAAAAAGACTCAAATTCATCCCTTTTCATTGTAAATCTATAGAATTGTAATCAAGGAGTGGAAATAGCTAGAGATCATGATAGTACATAAGAACTCTTTTGATTTATAATAAGATTATCTTAAGATGTGGGACCCTAATAATAGAGTGGCTAACCATATTCAAGATAGGAAGGTCCCAAAGACTAGGTAAAAACAACAACTAGGTGTGGGAGATGGTATTTACATAAAAGAAAATAACTTTGAATAATTCCTCTCTAGGTTTGAAAACTATAGCATATCTTTAGAACATAGGTTGGTCAAGGATAATAAGCCTTTAGGAGAAATATGGTAGTTACATCCTTTATAGTATCACTTATTTCTAGTACCATCTGGGACAACACATCAAGAACAACTTATTGAGGGATAATCTTCTAATCCTCAACATGGAGATTGACAAATTCATCTTAGATTGAACAACTTGAGGATGAAAAAGGAAAAAATAAAGCTATAAGTGAAGATTTTATGATTGAGCAAAGACCTGTTGAAAGCCTCCAAATTTAGGAATCACCACTAAGGCCTTCTTCCAAAATAAAAGTTATCAACATAATTGCTTTGGAAATCAAAGAAATAGTGGAGAGTGCCCTTACAAACATCACAACTACTTATGGTTTGGATAAGGAAGAAGACCCATCTGAGTAAGTAGGCAAGGAATTGGTTCAATTGGGTAGTGGAAAGAGATAGGTAGAATTAGCCTTAGTACATCTAACTCCAAGAAAGAGGTCTAGGTTAACTTTCACTCACCCTTCTAGTGAAATAAACATCTTTAGTAATAAAAATCATATTTATGGACTAACAATTTTTGATTGGTTTGTTTATGGGAAGTTGTATAAAATCCCATCACTTTCTCCTTCACTGGATCTAACTCGAGTGGACATAGGTGTTCAGGCTAATGCCAAGCCATGGATTTAGGATATTTTAAACAAATAAGCAAAGAGAAGAATCTAGATTTTTCACATGGAAATACAACGGGTTGGTACCCTAGGAGCCTCTGTGGGTTCACATGTTGTGATTATTGAACAAACACAAGTAAAAGTGTTTTATCTTTAGGTCTAATTTAATCTAGAGACATCAACTCTTGAAAGAGTACTAATGAAAAAAATTACTATTGGTACTGAGGATTTCACCTTTTTGAAGGTAGAGACATTTACATGGTTAACTCCTATTCCAAGGTATGCAGAAGGGGAACATTCTATTTTTCAAGAGGATGTAGCTAGTCTAGTACTAGCCTAATCAACAATGACCTTGGTTAGAGTTCAAGGATTGAAATAGAAGATTCTCAACTTGGAAATAGAAAGGCAGGATTTGGAAGCTTAGGTCTTCTTGACAATTCTTGAAAATATATTGCAAATGATAAATAAATCCTTGATGGATGCATTCAAGAATTTTAAAAGCATTAAGTATAGATTTAATTATTTGGACCATCAAGTTGAGTTGTTCTAAGCCTTAATCACCCAGTGGTAGAATTCTTAAGATCAGATGGAGGAGCTCATCAAGGTACATAAAACAAAGCAGGCCTTAAACTTCAAGATTATTAAACTTAGACATCTAGACATCCTCATGGTAGTTTTGGTAGATAAACAAGAAGATATGATCATCTAGAGTAGTGATGTTAAGGAATTCATCAAGAGAGACATAGACTTGGAAAACCAGATTGAGAAAAATTTTGGGAATCCATAAAATAACCCTTCTCAAACCACTACTTTAGACCTAATTGATAATGAATAATTCAAGTAGACAGTTGGTACCCACATCCAAGGCATCAAAGATAGCCAAGGTCATTTAGCTAAGTACAACTAGAAGACCCTTGATACCATTAATTTTATAGGTTAGAAGCATAATGTGTCAAGGATCTTGTATCTTCAATAGATAGTGAATTTGACAAGTTAGCAGATAAAGCAGAGGAATATCTAATGAAGCCTGTAGTGGATTTTGAGCTAATAAAGGAGAAATACACCAAGGTGAAAGACATCCTCAAATAGGGATAATTGGAAGGACCCACCAATGAAATTCATAAAATAATATTCTTTTTGTAAAGTATATGTTAATATGTTAGCAGATACTCTTTCTTGTCAAGTTGGCATGACTTTTTTTACATTGTGACTTTGAATCAAGGATAGTTGTCTTTAGCCACATCTAGATATTTTTGAAATTTAACTAGTAAACCACCTATGTTTCTTATAAATATGCATATGTTTACCATTTTTAAAGGGAGAGTTTTTAGAAATTGATACCAACAACATTTAATACAACTAAGAAATTCAGAAAAGATTGTCTCAATAGTTTTTGTTAAATGTCTATTCTATCTCTCAATTATAGGGAGTTATCTTGAATTTGAGTGAATCTTATTGTTTGAGTTGCATTATTCTCCATAGGGATATTAATTTGTGCTAAATTCTAAATTGGCTGTAAAGATCTCAAATATACTTTGTTTTATTTTCTCTGTATTTGGATGTACTTAGGTTATTCAAATCATAATAGTAAACCTTTCAAGCAAATTTGGTTCTTAATTATGATTCATATTTTTCATTTGAATTTTGCCTTATTTATGATATAATTTGAGCTTATGATATAACATAAATTAGTTTAAATTTACTCAAATTAATAGGAATTTTATCATAATATTTGAGATAAAAACCTGCAATCACGTTCATTTCTTCCTTACCCTTCCATTTTCTTATTTTTATCAATATTACCTCTGGATTAGAGGTTATTGTTAATAATCATTTAGTTTAACTAACTAATCTTTAGAATTATTAAGTATTCAAATAGTATAGACCCTAGTGGCTCCCAACCAATAAATCAAATAAATATAATGGGCAATTTTCATACTTTGCTTCTATTCCACCATAGACAATCACTGAATAGTAAAAAACTAAACTCATGCCATGCATTCTCAAAATATTAAAATAAGAAGTGTTTTTCAACACTAAGATTAGTTGTGTTATAATTAGAAGCATCAACAAGAGAAGCTCTAGAAGGAGGGCCCTTTTATATATGTTTAATATGTTTTGAGTGTATTTGGTTAGAATTATCTACATCTTACATGATTATGTTTCTTTTAACATAAATTATGTAAATATTAGTGACCTTTATGAAAATACAACTTTTGTTGTTAAACATTTATTAGTATTTGGAATTAAGATGACTTAGTTTGCTCAAAATTGACAATTCTTTGACAATAAGAAATTTATTTGAGTCATAAGTTGTAAATATTGGTCATCTTTGCATAATTCAGTACATTTTTGAACTTGTTTAGTTAAAGATTAATGTCCTTTGTCCTCTTATGAACATTTTTTTGAAAATTAAGTTTAGTGTGCATATTATTTCTCATTATTTGGAAATTAATGTGTTAGATTATGTTTTAAAATAGAATATTTAGTCTTCAAGATAGAATTACTAAGGATTAGGACCAGATAACATTCAGAGACTAAAGAACCCTTGATTGAACTAGAAACTCATAGAAGGACTAGGAAAGATAGAGGTAAGCATAGGTATTCTAAATCTCAACCATCATCACCTTTGCAAGGGATTATTGTGCTTAATCTTCATCTAAACATGGTGAGGATTGGAAATTCCCCTATTAATATACCAAGTGTGGTTCATGATTTAGCACATGATCCAAAAAAATATTTTCCAATATTTAGTCCAACTAGTATTATGACTGTTGAGGAACATGTTACAAATTTAAAAGTTGAATTAATATTTTTGAATGTTATTCATGAATATGTAGGTTGTAGGTTGTTCTCATTTACATTTTTATATGTTTCATATGAATGTTTTCTCAATTTACCTTATAATTATATTGTCTCAAAATAATTTTGACACTATTATCATTAATTAATGTGGAAAGATCATAAGTCCTTGTGTCATTTATCATCAATTCACAACTATTAAAAGAGATACATATTATGTAATTTAATGTTAGGTTCCAAAATATGTTTAGTCAGATGATGGATCCATATAAACCTAATGAAGCTTTAGCTTTGGAGGTTTATAAAGATGTTGTTGACCCCAGGACTTCTATGTTTTTGAAGAGAGCTATTCCACTTATCATCACATTGGCTCAAGCCTATTATAAAGTAGAGGTTATTAGTGACCAAATTCAACCCCAAGGATAGATGGCTTATTCTATCCCAAATGTTAATCCTCAAATGTGTGCATTAAACATTTTCCAAGGTAATAACCAAAATACACCAACATTAAACTAGTTTCCTACTTTGAATGTATTGCCTACTATTAATTCTACCCCTAATCAAAATCTAGGGTTCTTGATCCATCAATTTATCAATGGATTTAATGACAATGATGAGAAGGCTTTAGTGCCTATAAATAGCATTAACAATAACCAAAGTTAAAATGTTGAGGTTCTAAAAAATAAGAATGAATCTATATTGAAAATGGTATAGAAGCTTAGCACTAATTTTATAAAATTACAAAAATGATTTGGTAATGCTAATGAAATTATATAAGGAACATCACTTTCTAAAAGTTCAACTGACCTAAGAATAGTTTTTACAATGACAATTTTTACAATAACAAAGCTAATGAGTCTTTCGCTATCAAAAAGAATATGGATATATACCTCACTAATATTGCCTTACCATATTATTGTAGGGTGCATGCTACTTCCAAACATTGTGAGATTGACTATATTGAGTTTTGTAAAGCTTTTGAAGCTTTTCAAGAAGAACTTTACACATTTGAACTGGTCCCAAACAAAGAGGTTTCTACAAATTCTTCTAAATCTAGAACATTTGACCAAGTCCATATTGTGGAAAATTTTAATTTCCCTTTTCAAGAGGATAATGAGCTTGAGAATATTCCTAATGAAATTCAAGCATTCTAGCAATTTTTGAAGATATATCCTCTAAGAAATAGGGAACAAAAGTAACCATTGACTACCTCTACCCCTCCTAAAAATTATGGGACCCCTTCAAACACTATATCAAAGAATAATCCTGAACCTTGTAGAGGAAGTTCTTGTAAGTTAACATTTTTTGTTGATCCTCCAAGTAAAGATGGCCATAACATTGTCAAAGATATGAAAAGGATTAAAGCTAATACCACTCTACATGAGCTAACTCAAATCACAAAATAAAGAAACTTACTCTTGGAATATTTGTCAAATAAAATTGGGAAACCCTGTAAGAAAGTGTAAATGTAATTATACAAATGATCAAAGTAGAGTCTCCACATTTTTTACCTATAGTTAGGATATTTAGAAAAAATATTCATAATTGTCTTTAAGATTCAAGATCCTCAACAAACATTATGCCTAATGGGATATGTGAACAACTCAAGTTAACTCTAATCAAATCTGATAAGGTAGTCACTTAATTGGATAAATCCATAGTTAAGGTTGTAGGAGAATTATTGAATGTACATATACAATTGGCTAGTGAACCAAGGGTTCAAAAATTCATTGATATTCAAGTCAGAAATGCCTAGTGCTTATAGATTGCTTTTGAGTAGAGAATGGAGTAAGGATGTAAATGGCTATATGTCTACTGATTATTCACACTTATGGTTTCTTTATAAAGGTGTGCCAAATAAAATAAGAGTAGAAATGGAACCTCAACTAAAACACATGATAAAATAATATAATGTTGTTAATGAATGGGTAAATTTCCTAGATTCTGATTTGGGAGTTTTCACTTTGGAAATTACCAAAGAACTAGTTTTTAAAAGTTCTTCTCAAATGTGTGTTTTCTGGAAGCTATACATTGATTATGCCAAGTGAAAATTAGGATCAAGAACTAGTATTATATTGATGAATCCTTTAGAAAAGCATTACTATGTAGCTTACAAGTTAAAATTTCCTTAGACCAATAGTTTAGCTAAGTATAAAGCTCTCATACTTGGATTATAGTTTGCCATTAAACACAAAGTTAAATAACTCCTTATCTATGTAGACTCTAAACTTGTGGTTAACCAAATGAGAAGTACCAGTGAACATTGTCTTACTTAAAGAGATATAAGTTTAGGGTGTGGGATTTGATCAAATATTTTGATGACATCAACAACCTAGCTATTCCAAGAGAAGAAAACCAAATTACTGATGAGCTTGCCTCTATTGTAGCTAACCTCATGCCTAATCATGATTCTCAAAGCATCAATATTGGGCTAATACCTTGTCCTTTAGTTCCTGATAATAAAAATCATTTCCAAGTTTTCAATGATGATCAACAAATCATAGATTTCTTAACTAATTCTATGGCTTTTGAAGGTCACATTATTGATGAAATTGATGAAACATATCATGAAGAGGAAATTAATGGTAAAATCATCAAATTAAGTGATAATAAGATACTTAAAAGGATGATTTCGTTTGAAAAACTATTTGATTTTGATAAAAGTTCTAAAGCACCTAAGCAACCCAAGGTAAATGGTAAGGATTATCATGCAATGAATCTTGGCTCACATGATCAGCCCTAAATGGTGAATATAGGGAAAGATTTCACTAAAATAGAAAATGAAAATGATAGATATTTCATTACAAAATACAAATATGTAATTACTTGGTGTTATGAAGATTTGAAAATATTTGACTCGAGGGTCATTACTCATACCATACCTCTTCAAGAAGGTTTCAAACCTTTTAGATAGAAGCAAAGGCTAGTCAACCCTATTTTAGAACCCATGATTTTTAAAGAAATCAAGAATTTATTGGATGAAAGGATAGTTTTTCCACTTAGGTGGCAAACCTAGTCTTAGTTAAAAAAAAGAATGGAGAAATAAGATTGTGCATAGATTTTAGAAATCTGAATAGAGCATCTAAAAAGGATAATTATTCTTTACCTTCTCTGGACCAAGTTATCCAAACTATTTAAGGATCTTCCATGATGTCTTTTTTGGATGGATTTTTGGATATAACTAGGTGCCTATTGTTCCAAAAGATAGGATGAAGACAACTTCTACTACGAAATAGGGAACATGTGCTTACAATAGGATGCATTTTAGATTAATTAACGTAGGGGAAACATTTAAAAGGGCCATGGACCATGATTTCCAAGGATTAGTGGGAAAGTGTATCATCATATATATGGATGATCTTATAGTATTTTCTAAAAATAGAGAAGAGAACTTCATACTTTTGAGACAAGTATTTGATAGATGTAGGAAGTATGGTGTATCTCCTAACCTCAAGAAAAACATATTCTATGTCACGAAAGGAAATTTTTTGGGACATGTTATTACCAAATAAAAAATCCCTATGGATCTTGATAGAGTAGAGGCCATTTCTAAAATTGGGTTTCCCAACATCCAAAAAAAAATCAAGTAATTCTTTGGCAAGATTAATTTTGTGAGGAAGTTTATTTCAGGCTTCATTGAGATTATTAAACCTTTGAATGACGTGATTAAGAAAGATGCTATATTTTCTTGGAATGAATAATAAAAGAATGCCTTCACTGACATTAAGAAGGAAATTACTAAAGCTCTAGTCCTCATAAATCCTAATTTTTCAATGTATTTCTATCTATATTTATTTGCTTCTGAGCATACTATGGCTTCAGTGTTAACTCAAAAATTTGATGGGAATGACCATCCTATAGCTTTAACAAGCACCAAATTTAAGAATGTAGAAGTGAATTAATCTTTGATTGATAAGCAAACTTATGCATTGGTAAAGGCAATAAAAAAATTATACATTACCTCATTAGAAATAAGGTACATGCTATATTACCTGATCTAGCTACAAAACTTATGTTGAGTCAGAATGAGCTTGGAGAAAGAAGAGGCAAATGGATGGAAATTCTACAATAATATGATATAGAGATGAAAATAGACAAATTAGTGAAATTTTAGGGTCTATTTTAGATGATCACTAGTATTGACCTAAATTTTCATATCATGGAAGTAGATCAACAAAACTTTTAATTAAATGAGTGGTATGACTCTATTATCCATTTACTTATCAGTGGTGTTTGTCCCCCAAGATTTATAAGAGAAAAAAGAGAGCCTTAATGCTCAAAAAATCTTATTAACTCATCGAGAATGGAGTCTTGTATAGGAGGAACTTTGAGGGAATTTATTTGAGATGTGTGTCTAAGGAACAAACAGCTTGGATTATGACTACCTTTCATGGGAAATTAGGAAGTAGACACCCTTCAGGAAGAACCATAACTCATAAGATTCTCAAGGTTGGATATTAATGTCCCACACTATTTAAATATGTTGATAAGCATGCGAGTGAGTGTTATTCATGCCAGATATTTAGCATAAAGGAAACAAAGGCATCCATGCCTTTACAACATTTGATGGTAGATAAACCTTTTGTAGAATGGGGATTAGACTTTGTTGGAGTAATAAACCCTAATTCTTCTAAAGGTCATAAGTATGTCCTAACTACTATGGATTATTATACTATGTGGACTAAGGTAGTAGCCACTAAGTAATGTAGAATAGAGGAAGTTATCAATTTCCTAGAAGAAAATATTTATACTAGATTTAGAAACCCAGTTTCCTTGGTTTATGACAATAGATCTGCATTCATTTCTATTGAAATGATAGAATGGGCTTATGACCAAGGCATTAGACTCAAGTTTTATTCTAATCAATATCCTCAAGGAAATGGTGTTTTTGAATTCATAAACAAAAATGTGATGAAAGCTATCAAGAAATCTATTTAAGATAGACCTATAACATGGCATAAACTTCTTAAGATTGCATTATGGGAAGATTGAATCAAGATCAAACAAGATCTAAAGGCTTCACCAAATTTTTTGGTATATGTTTAGGATCCCATCTTTCCCACCACTTTGAAGTTGCCTACATTCACATTCATATAGGAATACATGGAAGACAGTCAGAAACATGATAATTCTCAGCTACTAAACATTATTTAAATGGAAGATGCTAGAGAAAATGAATTTATAGATTTTAGTAGACACCAATCAATTGTGAAAAGATGGTTTGATAAGAGATGTAAAGTGAAGATATTTAGATAGGGAGATCTGATCCTTCTTTGGGATAAGGCATCAGAACCCAAAGGTAAACATGGTAAATTCACTCCTTTATGGATTGGTCTTTACCAAGTTATAGAAATCTTGGGAAAAAATACTTTTAGGTTGAAATATCTCCAAGGAGCAGAGTTCACATTGCCTACTAATGGACAATATCTAAAACATTACTTTATTGCTACCCAACTAGAGGTCTTAATGGAATAATTGTGTAATATTATTATAATTATAATAGATAGGCTAATTAGTTCCCTTTCTTGTTTGTGTTTTGGTTTTTATTCTTTCTTGGTGGTGTTATTTGGTTGTGGTAAGGTCTCATGGTATTACTTTTGGTTAGGAATCACTTAAGAGCGTGTGCATGAATTTTAAAAAAGGTGACCATGACTGGCAACAAAGTAGTATGAAGCAACCAAGGGTATTGGTATAAATTTTTATAGATATTTATTGTCCGATAAAGATTTAAATCTTATTCTAAATTAAAACTTGGTTTTAAGAAGAATAATATGTATATTATTTGAATTTAGTTTGTTAACTCATACTCATGCTTATACTTAAAGCATATCCTTGTCATGAGCATAAGTTTTAGTTAAAGGAAATTATATTAAAGCCAAAACATTTGATCAAATCCTTAAACCTAGCTAATATAGTTTCTAACCTTCATTAGAAGCAAAAAAAACTTATTATCAAATCAAAATATTTCTATGCAAAGGTGATTTAGGTGATCTCCACTGGGGCTATGGACATATGGCTGGCAGTAGAGCAAGACCTTGAGTGGAAGAAAAGTTATCTCTGTCTTGCCTATAGATGCCTAGTAGTAGCAAAGTAATGCCCAAGCCTTCCTTGAACTAAGAGTTGTTATTCTCAAAGAATATATAAAAAATTATCAAAATCATATGCTATGGACCTAAAGGACATCAAACTAGATCTTGTTTCTTGAAGTTTATGACAAATAGTAAGTGGAGTCAAAGCATACACTACATGTTTGTGTTCTAATACCTAAGTTTAGATTTTATATATAAGTAACTTGTTTCAATTTAAGGTTGATTTAGGAAATAGTATATGTTTGAATGGGATATAGAGTTCATGTAAAAGTTTAAACCAGAGTCTTGTGTTCCTACATATTTCTATGTTGCCCCTGTGAGTCACCATTTGTTGAGACCAACAACCCCTTATCATTTTTTTAAAGGAGGACCCTTATATTTTTTTCCAAAAGGTTTGTCTTATGGACTAAATGTGAAGAGTTATATTATCTTGGATTTTTAAAGGCAAATTAGTTATGAAAGAGGAACATGTGCTTTGATATATTTGAACATGTTTACATTTAATGCTTCAAAATTGCTAATAATTATCTTCAAGGTGATTAGTTACAGGTTCCATGTAAGAAGATAAGGTTTCTAAGGAACAAACACTAAAAGGGTTTAATTTTAAACACTTGTAGGAAAATACTAGCATGACATTTTATTTTATTTTGATTAGATGATCATAAGTCTAACTTTATATTAACCTTCATATATATTTTTCTTTAAAACATGATAGAATATTAATATAAAACCTTAGAATAAACTTGAAACATGATTGGGTATTAATATAAAATTTAAATGCCCTTTTATAGATCTAACGCTGATGATTTTGTTGGAGGTTTTGATCCAATTGTATGAATTAAGTCCAAAACCCAAAAGGAAGTTAACAACTATTAACCACTCAAGATTTGATCCAATGGTGATCATTTGATTAGATATTTCAATCCAATGGTGCAAATTAAATATGACACCTGAAAGGATGTTAATAGTTGTTAACCACTCAAGACATGATCTAATGGTTCACATTTCCTTGGAGGTTCTCAATCTAATGGTGTGCATCAACCTGGAAGCCTCAAGATCTCTATAAGGTTTTTATGCATGGCACTCATTCATTAAACATAAGAATTTTATTGTCTTAAAGTTAACAGATTCGATCTTATCATTTGACAGATGCGAGGACGTATTTCATGGCACTAAACCTATAAAATTTAACTTAAATAATCCCTAAACCTTTGAGATCTCCCTATGGTTATACACATGGCATTCATTTATTGGATCAATAAATTTCATTGTTTTAAATTTAACATGTTCACTCTCATCATTGGACATTTGGGAGTATGTATTTGATGGGACCAAACCCTTCAAATTTAAATTGAAATAGAAAGATTTTATTATCTTAAATTTGATAGGTTTGCCCCCATCATTTTACATTTTTGAAGATGTATTTGATGGGACTGAACCCTTCAAATTTAACTTAGACAATTTTTAAAGCCTAATCAAAGGGGGAATTACTAAAGCCTTTTAATAAATTCATAGTTTTGTCAATGCAAGATTGAGATATAAAAATATTTTCTTCAGTCATTTTTACTGATTAAAAGGGAAAGTATCTTATAGGATCCAATGGTGATCGCTTGCTCACTATATTTAATCCAATGGTGTGACAACATTGAAGACTTTTCAAAGGCCTCGAAAGCTTGAAACATGGCATAATCAATAATCTCAAAGATCAAGAACCAATGAAATTCAAGGACCTAGCTTTGGCTTTTCAAAGAAAAATAAAAGGGACTTTTGAAAACCAATGGTCACTCTTCAAATGGCATTTATGAATTTTTTTTTGAAAGGCATGGAATCTTAACACATAATCTCCATGTAGGTATGGAGGATCTAAATGAAATATATCTCATGATTGATAACACGAGATATGATAGTAAGGTTTCATCATATCTAACGCATGTATGAGATCAAAGTTGGATATTTTGGTCATTAAATCAAAAAACATAAACCCTCTATAATGAAGGCTAGAGTTGGTTCAAATTGATTATATGAAACTTGAGATAATTGTGAACTAAATTTAGAGTAGGTGCCTTAGTAAGAAATTTGATAGCTTTCTGATTACAATATAGTGTTATCAATTGTAGTGGGCAGGCAATAGATGAAGATTGAAGCAGAGATTTATATAACTTTAGATGGTGAAGGAAGGGTCTTTAGAGACACAAAGCTGGATTTAATAGCATTGAATGCAAATGGAATCAAGAATTGGTCTAAATTATTCTTCTTTGTCAAAGAGTCACAACCTATTTCCCAGGAAGAAAAGATGAATCCTTCAGTGTATCAAAGATACAAGGATTTAGTATCAATTCAAATGACAGGCATTCATCATGTAACTACTAAACTAGAGGTAATGCATTGCATCAACCTTCTTGTTTATATTTTTGTTGACTATAGAGTAGATGGTTAGCATATTTATAAAGGAAATGTCAATAGATTTACATGCATATCTCCCACGGTATTTGAGACTTATTATAAGCTCCCTTTACCTCATGTTGATCTTCTATCTTTGAGAGAATGAAAAAAATCTCAAAACTTGGATTTAGTTCTTTCACTATGGTTAATCCAAGGTTCCCATGTTTTTTGGACCCCTAATGGTGAGATTATTATTACCCAATTCATAGAGGGTGTTAAGGTAGCTATGACCTTATTAAATAGAGACTTTGGTGCCTCTTCTAAAACTTATGTGAGTAAGGTCTAGGTTTATTATGTCCATTACATGTTAGATCAAAACCTAACCCTTCCCATTGAAGACTTAATAAGTTTCTTCTTAGCTAAACAATTTACAGCCATCAAGAGAAAAACCTCTAGACATTTCTTTATGATGTCTTACTTTGTAGACTCAGTCATGGACTCTATTAATTTACTTGGAATTCAAATTGGTCCCCTAATGGTAGGATTGCCATTTGCAATCATTACTCTAAACTACATATTTTCAAATACAATATTCATATGCAACTTATATGTGATGGTGTATTCCCAATCATTTTTGAGACAATAACTGGTACTCCTATGCCTAGACTTCATCCTCTAATCATAAAACAAGTGGATAACATGGGGGATGTGTGGTTCTCTCTAGATTGCACTATAATAAGAATAAAAGGAATCATGGTCCTACCATATATACTACCCATATATGTTCCCAATAAGATTATAGAGTAATAAATTGCTTATCAAATCATCTAGGGCATAGATTGGCACTATGAGAATAATAAAAAGGCTCAATTTTAACCCTTCCCACTAGACATTGGTGGAATTGTAATCAAAGATTAGAAATAGATAGAGATTATGGTGGTATATAGGAACTCTTTTAAGTTCTAATTCGATGATATTAAGATGTGGGACCACAATAATAGAGTGGCTAACCATATTTAGGATATGAAGGTCCGAAAGACTGAGTACAAGCATTAACTAGGTGTGGGAGATGATATTTACATAAAGACAAATAACTTCTAAGAAGTCCTATCTAGGGTTAAAAACTACAACATAAATTTAAAATATAGGTTGGTCAGGTATAATAATCCTTAAAAATAAATATGGTAGTTACATCCTTTATAGTATCACTTATTTCCTGGACCATCTTAGACTCTGCATCAAGAACCACCTATCGAGGGACAATATTCTGAGTCTCAATAGGGAGAATTAACAAATTCATCTTAGATTGAGCAACTTGAGGATGCAAAAGGAAAAGGTAAAGCTATAAGTGAAGAATCCAAGATTGAACAAAGACCTATTGAAATCCTCCAAATTTAGGTACCCCCACCAAGGCCTCCACCAATAGAAGTTATCAGCATAATTGCTTTAGAAATTGGAGAAACAATAGTGAGTACCCTTGCTAAAATCAAATGAGGAAATAGGCAAGGAATTGGTTCCATTGGGCAGTGGAAAGAGATAGGAAGAATTAGCCTTAGTTCTTATGGCTCAAAGAAAGAGGCCTAGGTTAAATTTCACTCACCCTACTAGTGAAAGAAACCTCTTTAGTGATAAGAATCCCATTTATGGAGCAATAATTATTGATTTGATTTTTTATGAGATGTTATAGAAAATCCCATCACTTTCTCCTTCACTCACTCTAACTTAAGTGGACATAGGTGTTTAGGATCATGTCAAGCCATGGATTTAGGATATGTTAAACAAACAATTAGAGAGAAGCATATTTATTCTTAACAACAAGGGAAGATAATGGGTTGCTACCCTAAGAGCCTCTATGAATTCAAATGTAGAGATTCTTGAACAACTACAAGTGAAAGAGTTTGACCCTCAGGTCTAATTTAATTTAGAAACACCAAGTCTTGAAATAATAATGACCAAAAAAATTACTTTTGGTACTGAGGAGTTCACCTTTCAGAAGTTAGAGCCATTAAAGGCTTAACTCTTATTCCAAGATAGGGAGTAGGGGAACATCTTTTTTTTCAAGAGGATGTAGCTAGTGTGGTATTGGACCAATCAATAATGACCGTAGTTGGATTTCAAGGATTGAATAGAAGATTCTCAACTTCGAAATAGAAAAGAAAGATTTGGAAGCTCAGGTCTGCTTGAAAATTCTTAAAAATATATTACAAATGCTGAATAAATCCTTGATAGATTCATTCAATAATTTGAAAAGTATCAAGTCTAGATTGAATAATTTGTACCATCAAGTTGAGATGGCACAAGACTTAATCACCTAGTGGTAGAATTTTCAATCTCATATGGTGGAGTTCATCAAGGTGCATAAGACAATGTAGGCATTGAACTTCAAGATTATCAAACTTAGACATCTGGACATCCTCATGGAAATTTTGGTAGATAAATATGAATATTTGATCACCTAAAGTAGTGATGTTAATGAATTGATCAAGAGAGACACAAACTTGGTAAAGAAGATTGATAAACTTTTGGGGAGTCTATTAAATAACCCTTCTCATACCACTACCTCAAGCCTAATTGATAATGAAGAGTTCAAGTAGAGGGTTGTTACCCACATCCAAGGCATCAAATATAGCCAAGTTCATTAAAATAAGTACAACCAAAAGACCCTTGATACCATTAATTTTTTATGGAATGAAAATGTAGAATAAAAATGTGTCAATGAACTTGTATCTTGGGTAGATAGTGAATTTGACAAGTTAGCAGATAAAGAAGAGGATTGTCTAATTAAGCTTGTAGTGGATTTTGAGTTGATCAAGGAGAAATACACCAAGGTGAAAGACTTCCTCAGATGGTTATAATTATAAGTAACCACCAATTAAATTTATAAAAGAAAATTCTTTTTGTAAAGTGTATACTAGTCTGTGAGGATATACTCTTTCTTATCAAGTTGGCATGATTTGTTTTTGAATTGTGGCTTTATAACAAAGATAGATATCCTTATCCACATCTGGATATTTTGAAATTTATTTGGTTAACCACCTATGTTTCCTATAAATAGGTAGATGGTTACCAATTGAAAAGGGATAGTTTTTTGAGAAATTGATACTAGGAACATTTAATACAACTAAGGAATTTTGAAAAGATTGTCTAGATAGTTTTCATTAAATGTCTATGTTATCTCTTAATTATAGTGAGTTATCTTGAGTTTGAATGATTCTTATTGTTTGAGTTACATTCTTTGTGATAAGACTATTAATTTAAGCAAAATGGTAAATTAAATGTAAAGATCTCAAATATACTTCATTTTATTTGCTTTGGATTTGGATGTACTTTGGTTATTCAGATCATAATAGAAAACCTTTAATGTAAATTTGGTTCATACTTATGATTCATATTTTTCCTTTGAATTTTACTTGATAGTGATATAGTTTGAGTTTATGCTATTTTATAACATAAATTTGTTCAAATGTGCTAAAATTAATTGGAATTTTATCATAATATTTGAGATGAAAACCTGTAATCATGTTTCTTTCTTCCTTACCATTCTTATTTCATATTTTTGTCAAGATTCACTCTAGCTTATAGGTCATTGTTAATAATCATATACATTATCTACAAAATCCTTTGAATTATTAAGTATTGAAATAATATAGACCCTGGTGGTTCTCAAACACTAAATAAAATAAATATTGTGTATAGTTTTCATAATTTGCTTCTAATCCACCATAGACAATCACTGAATAGTCACAAACTAGAAATCATGCCATGGATTCTTGAAATACAAAATGAAAAGTGTTATTAAACACTAAGATCACCTATGGTATAAGGAAGGATGTTGATTCCATAGGCCAAGGGGAGAGAGGGATTGCAATAGGAAAAATTAAGTTGACAGAGGAGAGATTGAGAATTAGGGTGAAGATGAAAAGAGGTAGAGTGAAAGAAGGAGATGGTAGTAAAAGAAAGAGGATTTGATGGGCAAGGCAAGAAGGAGAATGGGGGAGGAGTAGAGTAGAAGATGGGAGGATCAGAGGGAAGAAGGGAGAATAAAGAGGAGAAAGGAGGAGAAATGAGGATGAGGGTCATGTAAGAATTTACATAGGGAGAAGAGGAAGGGAAAAATGCTCTGTTATGATTTAAGATATCGATGGTGATGTAGGGAAGCACTTATAGCATGAAAGAAAGAAGAATATGAATGGGATAGGAGATATGTGATGGAACTGGGGAGATAAGGGGATGTACAAGCATAGATGGGAAATAAGAGTGGTATAATGGAAAGGGAAGGCAATGATGTGGAGAGCATAAAAGGAGGAAAGATAATATAACATAAAACAATACTATTCCATATTTCCCATGACAGACTGTAAGTGAAGATATATATGAAATGCACAAATAAGATGAAATCTTATGTTGCTTATTTAATACCATTGTATTTCTAAAATGAATCATTATAGGATTAAATTATTAGCTTCATTATTAGTGTAAATTTTTTTATACATGGATGAGTTGGATAATTTGAATAATCCTACCCTTTTGGGTGCAAATGAACAACCCCATAACTATTCCTAACTAAAAAACTAATATGGTATTTGCCTGGAAATTTAAATGAATACCTATTAATCCTATTGAATAGATTTACTAATTACTATTAAACCAATACTGAAGGTAATATGTTGTTTTCATTTATTTTTAAGCCAACTTGTGGAAAATTTATTTAATAAGTAAAGGTAGATCATTAAGGTGCCATGACCCAAGTCATAGATTTATTTTAGAATCCTTGGTAGGTATCACCCACTTAATTTCCTAAGCTACCTCTAGTAATCATTACATTGGGATAATGTTAATTTTCATTTATATGTTAAATATGCTAATTTTGAGGTGAATGATGTTGATTGATACACCTTATAAATCATTAATGGTAGGTGATATGTTAAATGTGTCCACTAATCCTTAATATTAGGATGAGGGATGAATTTAATTATACAATAAATAACCATTTAATTCACATGACTTACTAACATAAATGGAATCTTTGAATTATACACCATATCTCATCTATTAATAATTTGTAAACATAAGTCATTTGTTTACTAATTATTTAATAGATAGAGGGGCTTAACATTTGAATGAATGGATAGATAGACTTAGTTTAAGTAATTATAGGATTTATTTTGAGTTCAAGTGTGTAATGAGTAAAGGAATTCTATTATGTACTCATAAATAATAATGGATGCCTCTTTAATATTAACTAAGAATGCAATGGTTTGATTATCCCATGAGCCATAGAGGAGGTTATCCACTCATGGTAGGTAGTACTAATAAAATTACCTAGGATACACTATATATTCATTTGATTAATAAGAACATATTCTAACCTCGTTATAATGAATCCTTCTAAATAATTAATTGATTCTACTATAAATTTGATGTATTTTTAATTGTTTATTGTTACCTTAAGAAGGATTTGTATTTATGACTTGTTGATCATTTTTTACCTATTTAGTTAGCCAACATATAACTCTCATTTCATGAATATGTTATCACCCTATAATAATATTAGGTACATGAAGGGGTTATTCTAGTTATTCTAAAAATAATCATGTTACCTTCCACAAGGTGGGCTAAACACTATCGTGTCAAGGATTGAACTTCATGGACATAGATTTATGAGGAAATTGGGTTCCATGAGGTTGAATCAATTTATAGAGGCTCATTAGCACTTGTTATGCTTCCTACTAATGCCTGATGGTTGTATAGATTTATGTTTAGTTTTGTCATTCACATTTTGGTGTATGTTGGTGTTGTATATTATGGTCTTTTATTTTTTGATTGGTTGTTGCATATTGACTAGTGGATAAATCTTTCCCTTGCATGCTCAAATGACCTTTTATAAAGCCTATCTATCTAACTCGACCATCTAGCTAATGGTTGGGGTAGTAAGGGATCCCATATAGTTGGGCTCATTGGATTGATGTTGAAGGATTTTATTCTTACATATTCTTGGTAGTATATCCCATCATTATATGCTCTTGGTGATTGCAAATTAATTATTGGTATCTATTATTATTTATTCACTATTGAATATATTATATGCAATGGTTTATTTGATAAATTGATGGTAATTAGTTATCACATTGCTATAAATGAGTTTTACTATGTTGATCTTCTTATTTATATTTTATACATATTAATCCTATCAATATTGTGATGAAATTATCATTCAAGGAAATATTCTATGACAATGCATAATCTAGGCCAAAATCAGTAAAACACACTAAATGGTTCAAACTTGTCACGTATAGGTGTTGATTTAGTATAATGTGTCCCTGAAAGGGGTAATGCATTTTATGTGATTATTATCTTTTCTCAAATCACTTTAATTAAAGTTGTGGCCAAATAAAATGATGCTCTGAACCACTGAATTCTTCTTATTTGAAATCACAAATCATGTGCATGTGTTATTTCTTCATACGTAATTGGAACCTTATTCTAATTATATTCTAGTCAGATTATAACCTAGTAAATTGACATATCGACTAGTTTTATTAAATGAACCACCAAATTCCAAATAATTGTATAAAATTAATTAAACCCACTTAATAAAATTAAATAAAATTAAGAGCTTAAGTGAAAGTTCTATGGAATTTATTGAAAATCTATTAATTTTAAATTCATTCCTCAATTCTACATCAACTTATGACATCATCAGTAGGGTGGCATTCATAATCCATTAATAGAACAACTATATAGTTTAATCCTTCTTTTGCTTCATTAATGCCCTATTATATCAAATATTAATGGGGGTATTTTTGGCTTGTCCCTCCAAACATGGATTAACTCATGGCCATACATCTTTATCTCAAGATGGATGGTCATGGTTGATTCTAATCATTTCAAAAAAGCTATAAATAAGAGAGACAAGATCATTATTTTTAAGATTCATTCATGCCAACTTATTATGCATAAATTACAATAAAAAAGATTCAACCATTTGCACATACTGATCAAATTCATGAGCCTAATCCATTGGTGCATTGAGAGATGATGGAGGAGCAAGCTACTCATCATTGATAAAGACTTGGAGCACTGAATATGGGGATAATGATGCTTCTTGGTTTCTCTTGGAAGGAGGGATGATCCTCAAAGGGTTTGATGGTATTATTCCTTCATTTAGGATCTCTTAGATTTAGTTTTCAAACCCACATGAGGGAGTAGGATTAACAAATTATGTTCTTTATGATTATTTGGGTTTCTCTCTACTAATGCATGGACTAACTTGCTTTATATTCCTACCCTACATTTTGGCATACCTAATGGGACCATGCATCCCATAAAATAAAGGAGATTACTTTGAAACTCTTAGTTTTAATGGATGTTTAATAATATTTAAAATTCAAGTTTTACATTTTTCATGTTTTCATATCTTTTCTAGTGATGTACAGTTTACATAGAGATTAGCATTGATTATATTTGATCAATGTTGATCCTATAAGAACTGATATGTTCTTCTATGAAGAATAGTGAATAGTGATAAATGTGAATAATGGGTTTTTCATAAGGTTTTCTTGGTCTTATTCTATGTTTAATCACATGCATGTTCTTTATTTAACTATTGTCTTGTATGATCTAAAGAGATTTTGGGTTTTTATCCTTATTTTGATAACAACTTCTTTTGTCAAAATTGTGTTCTATTTTCCTATGTTTTTTTAGGAATCAACATCGATTCTAGTTGACCAGCATTAACCCTCTATGAACTGACTGACACTAATTTATGTAAAATGACATTGATCCCTATGTGGACTGACGTTGGTCTCTAAGACATAAAATAGAGACCTACGAGATAATTTTTAAATATTTTTTTCTCATTTATCATTGGGATTATAAGTAGGAAAAAACCCTCTAAAAATTGTAGTATGTTAGATGGAAAAAGGCAAAATCTTGGAGGTGGTTAAGTATTAAATATTTTATTTATTGCTTAAAAGGAGTTTATTTGTATTTAATCTTAGTTTTTTGTAAAATTTTTTAATTTTTTTTCAAATAAGGCCATGGGGTTAAAATTTCATAAACATCTCACTTTGGTGATATAAAATAAAAATTCACACTTAGATACATATTCTTAAGAGTGTTTGTTTTTTGCGTATTCTTTCAAAGTTATTTAATAACTTGAAATGATTGGTGTGTGTATGCTTTCCCTCCATCCCATTTAGGGAACACAGGTGAACCAAAGTGTTCTTTCTTTACTTTAGTTTCTTTTATTACAAAACATATGAAAAGAGCATCACTAGGGTCTTCCTTAAATTTATATTATTTAAGCGATCCTATAATGACCCTAAAGTCTTTTCACTTGTCTTTTCTTTACATATTTTGGATTGTGAGCAGGATTTTAGCACCTCATCATGGGTTTTATAATGAAGTGTTGCCCTATGGATTCATCTCCTGGCATCATTTCAACCTCAAAACACAATGGGGTATATAAATCAAGGATTACCTATGGGGATACTTGTCTGAATGATAAAATCAACCTCCATTATTGGTACTCCAACTCGAACTATAGGGGAAATTCAAATATTGCACTACACTGAGCAAGTGATAGATGTAGTGGTTGTAGACCTTTACTTAACAAGATGACTTATGTAGGCCTAATTGATGTAATGAATCTCTAGTGTTATCCAAACTTGGGACTATCTAGATTTATGAAAAATTAGTTTTAGAACAACCCCACTTACTACAAATATATTGTTGGTGCAGGTGAGTAGTCTAAAGATACATGTCATCATAAAATATCTTGATAGAAAGGATAGTGTAAAACTCTTCTTATTCATGCACTTTTATTTTTGTATTAACACTTAAAATCATCTAAAGAGCATAGCTATAGATGGAATTGAATAATGCCATACAACCTTGTAAATTTTAGGACTTTGGACGTTACACTTAGGTGTTTGTCATTGTATCCTTTACTTCCTTAGACATTTTGAGTCTACCTTTTTTTAAACAAAAACATGTCATAAAATAAAACACTACTATTATACACCATTATATTTGAGCAAGGAAACATTACGCTGACCAAATCAAAATCATTTCTTGCCTTATCCAAATCATCATTTAGAAAATTATGTTTGTATTTACTAAAAAACATTATTATGTTGTCCATTTGAGTTTATCCCATTTACAAACTTTATAAAATATCAAATCCTTTCATTTTTAATCTAAATTTGAAATATCACCTTTCTAAGCTCTAAGCTAAGGTGATATTGATTTGCTGCTTACACTTGGTTTGAGTATATTTGTGTACAATTTATCATTTGGATTGAAGGTTGTTACCTAGACTCATCATCATTGTTATTCTTATCATGGATATAGATTATATTGCATTCACTCACACTCTATGTTCATGGACCATTATACATCCTATTACCATGTGGTGGCGTTGTGTTGCCCATTTAGTTTTATCCTTATAGTTAAGATTTCTTGTGATAATCCACATTTTGAGCTTCTTGGTTTGTATTGTTATCATCCTAATCAAAAATACCCTCTTCTAATTTTCTATTCATTACTTTATTATTATTATTATTATTATTATTATTATTATTATTATTATTATTATTATTATTATTATTATTATTATTATTATTATATATATATATATATATATATATATATTATAGTATCAACATAGCTTTGACCTAAGATTGTTTTCGCTATCTTTCACTTTATTTTTCAAGGATATCATACCATCTTCTAATTTGACAATTTCAATAAACCAAAGTCGATTAAATTCATAATCATTTATTTTAATTGTGTGTTACTATGCCACTTCTTTTATTATAGTATCGTCTCACCTTATCAATTATTTATAGAAATCAAATCACACCTTTAAACATTTTAAAAACACATTTCACATCATAACAAAAAAAAGAAAACAATCTTCTATAAATGACACAAAGGTATACTCATAATGGGATCTCTTATAGCCCAAATTATGAGGAAGAGTATATTTTTGATAGAAATGAGCACTCCATTATGTTTGAGGATATCACCCTATTTGGTCTTAGTTTTTAGATACTAATCTAGTCCATGCCTATTTTCATACATTAATCCCATTCACCTAATTTTATTTGCATGAGAAACTGAACTCCATAGTGATTGAAAGTTACCATTTTATGTTATTCTCCTTAGGCTTGCATAAACCACCAAGCTCCATAACACTTGAAGGTTACCATTCTAGGTTATCCCACATCAACTTGCAGAAGACACCAAGTTCTATAACACTCAAAGGTTACCATCCTAGGTTATCCCACTTTGGATTACACAAGAAACCAAGCTCTTTAGCTTTCAAAGGTTACCATTCTAGGTTATCCTCCTTCAACTTGTACAAGTAAGCAAGCTCTATAGAATTTGAAGGTTACCATTTTAGGTTATCATCCTTTAGCTTGCATGAGTAAGCAAGCTCCACAATGCTTTAAGGTTACCATTTTAGGCCCTTATCCTTTAGATTACACTATCAATTGAAATTTTCAATGCCCAACCATTTCCATTATAGGCCCATCACCAATATTTATTGAACCTATTGTTAAAAACCATCAATTTGATGAACCAATTTTTATTGATCTATTTTTTGATAGTATAATTTTTAGAGATCCCATTATTAAATCACAAGCCATTATTCACCCTATGCTAACTATTCCCCACTTTAAAAAATTAACTGTAGTATTTGAGCCACAATAAAACCAACCATTATATCTTCAAGAACCATCTTATAAGGACCAAAATGTGTTAAAAGTTGATATTTTAGAACCAATTATAAACCAATAGCACTATGTTTTTGTTGAAACTATGATCTACAAATTTCACTCCAGAGAGGATGGTTAGTATGGTGTTAGTTTCAAAATGAAAATAAAATGAAATAAACACACTAATAGCATAACATATCTAGGCCTATACACTAGGGAGAGATTAGTTAACAAAAACAAATGACAAACACAACTAAAAATCAAGGAATCAAATACAAGAATTCCTTCACCTTCCTTGCATGCTCCAAATGCCTTTGTAGTGGTGGCTTTCTTGGCATGTGCTCATGAATTCTTCATCAAACGAGGCTTAGCTACCTCCTCTTCTCATTGACACCTTTGGTTCATGGCTTGGCTTGGCCTGGAATCAATTTGGCATTATAACTTTGCATAATCAAGTCCTTGAAGATATTTGAGAATAATAAATTTTCACCAAAATAGCTTATAAATGATTTTCATGGGCTCTTTATTTATAGATTTTTAGATTTGATCAAAATTAACCTCAACCATCCATCTCAATATTGAGATGTGTGGTTGAGGATTAATTCAATTTTTGGAATTATTTTTTTAATTATCCTCATCATGAATTTAAAATAAGGGCAAATTAAGAGGCATAGAGGGCATCATGGAAGGCATTAATGAGGTATAGAGGGTATGAATCTTGATATTTATGGCATTTATGGCCTAGGGATGTCTTCCCATGAAATGAGGTCACCTAATGATGTGGATATTCAATATTCATTTCAAAAATTAATTTTTCAAAAAGTTTCCATGGAATTATTAATTATGCATTGATTTGGGTTAATTAGCTCCAAAGTATGATTAATTACTTTGTGCACAAATTACTCAAATTGATCTGAACACCTTGTTATTATTTGAAACTTTGACTAGATTGGAATTAGAAGGCAATGTCAGATGCATTGGATCCATATTCCCATTTAGGATGTTACCAATAATAAATAACAAAGGCACGTGTCTCGTGAAGAATATTTTATATGAAAGAGCAATTCAAAGCACCTAGGTACAATGTTAGCATTTTTACTCAAAATGATTTGATCAAAGTTAGCTAGCCCATAAATTGAATTACCCCATTTAGGGATACCCTGGCCAAAATCGACATTTGAATATGTCAGTTTCATATCTTTTAGCATGTTTTAGTGTTTTTAAGCCAAATTAAGCATTTTGAGTGGAAATTGGCCAAAAGTCTGATTGGAGGTTATTAGTGGCTAGATTTAAGTGTTTAAAGTTTGCCCCTATTTTTGAAGGCATTGAATGATATAGTCATAAAAATGTATTTTCAAAGAATGAAAAGGTCCTATATCCCCAAAATTTCAATGATGATAAACTAACTATATGATGCCCTCTTCAGAGAATAGTTGGCACAAGCAGGTCAGTAAATGGTCCCTCAAAAAGAAAGAAGCGAAGCGAGTGGGCCAAAGAAAGGAAATATGATGGGGTGAAAAACACAATGAGACTTAAAAATTAGTCAAAATCATTGACAATTAAAGTGGGATGGTGTGAAATTATTTTCCCAAAGGTGATTATAAACATTTTACCATGATAGTGGCAATGTGGTATGATAACACAATGATTTTTCCAAAGGTAGTTATAATCATTGAGAAGATGGAGCTGCTATAGTTAGGACAGCCAAACAAGATAATAACATGCCCATGTATAAGCAAAAAAAGTAAAGTGGTGATAACACAATGATTTTCCAAAATGCAATTATAATCACTAAGAAATATAAGTGGGATGGTGTGAAATGATTTTCCCAAAGGTGGTTATAATCATTGGACCCTGATTATGGCAAACATGATAAAATTGGCTGAGGATGATGATAACATAACACAAAGGGTAATGATGAATTGAAATAACCTACTAGTAGGGAGATGCTCATCTAAACTAATAAAATTTGAAATTGTTTCATGGTTAATTACTCTGTTTGGGATATGATTAGGATTAAATTGAGATGTTGGTGTCTAAGAGATGCAACCATTGATGAATAGACTTCTTGAAGCTAAGATTTGTTATAGCACATGTTTGTAGGCATCATGGTATAACATCATGAGGACTTGGTCAAAATATACATGAGGATTGACTCCCTTAATCCAATACTCAAAATAAAATATGGAGCAATGATAGAAACCATGATGACAATGTAAACATATGAATATAGATGGATTCAAGTGTAAGTGTGGGAAAAGAATCACCCAATAAAGACACATAAACTAAATCAAGGAAATAATGATAAAAGTAAATAAATAGGTAGACAAACAAATAAAATAAGAAAAAATAAACAAAAAAAATGCAATAAAAATGATACGAGCATTTACCCCTAAAAATTACGTGACAACTAAACAAACAAACAAAATGGGGGAATATAAGAAAGTAAAGTGGGTGGCTAAGTTGTCTCCATATGCACTAGGCATGTGGATGTTGCTTAAATAATTCCATGGATGTAATATCCATTAAAAATTTTTAACACAAATATAGTTCTCCCAGGGAATGGGAAGAAAATGATAACTAATGAAATCAAATAGAATGGATGTGATAGAAGAATAGGAACGGTGTTGCAAAATGGCAAGTACGTGAGAGAAAAATTACCAAAAAGGATGGGAAAACTAAATGAAAAGTGATTTTCTTGTAATTTAGTAAGGGTTCCTAAAATCCTTAAGGCAAAGAAGTGGTCAATGCTTTTGTTCTTTTCTAACAATTTTACAAATATTTTTGGAATTATTTGAAGTATCTCAACTCAATCGAGAATGATGAGACACTATATGGTTCAATCTCACAAAAATAGTGAGAGCATTTAAATTAAGCTTTCTCTCAAAATGATGAGAGTGTGACTTAAGTTGCTCACAAAAAAACAAGAGAATGGATTAGGTTGCTCACAAAATAGTGATATCATGGCTTAGGTTGCTCATAAAATGGTGAGAGTGTGGCTTAGGTTGCTCATAAATTAGTGAGAACATGACTTAGGTTACTCCAAAAAATGTGAGAGAGTGATGGAGAAGGGTGATTTATGTGACCTTAATAAGTATTGATATTTACCTACATAGTCCCAGAGTAGGACCATAAGTCACTGTAGTTTTACCTTTACAACATAGAAACTTGACTAGTGTAGTAGTCAATTCAAACAAAATAGGCATAGTTGGTAAAGAGGCACTATGTGGCATAAGAAGTTTAAAGTTGGTATGTAAAGGATTAATTTTTCCCCTACTTTTCCATTGGTGATTATAAATAGGATACAATAGCATAGATCAATAACACTAATTTTCCCAAAGGTGGTTATAATTAGTAGAAAGACTGATGGTAAGAAAGGAATAAAAAATGAAGGATGAAACTGCTAAAACTTCTATAACACTATCCAAAAATATGATCTCTATCTGAAGTACTTCAACCAAATGATGAAACTAATCATATACCTTAATGCTAAAAATATGTAATGAATGGAAAAAACTAATGTCAAATGGGCTAGGATTTAGAACACCCAAGGTTAATAGGTTGGAAGCAAAAAGTAGATATGGTGAAGAGGATAGATAGGGATGGTATTTGTACAAAGAAAAATAGTGATAAAATGGCATAACTAAAATTTTCCTTATAGATAATACACCTTAGTGATTAAGCATAGTACCATTTGAAATGAATAATATTCATTAGCTCAAGAAGTTTATATCAGTCTGGTGTTGCAAGCCTATATGCTCATAATCTATAATCTATAATGATGATAAAAGGCCATATCCAATTTGGTTTGAATTTCTTTTTATGCTTATTCTGAGTCATGGTATTATTTTTGTTTTCTTTAAGAAAAAGATCACCAAGTTCAAATGTTCTATACTTAACATGCTAATTATAGTGGCCTTTGAGTTAGTTCTGATATGCTTCAAGATTGGTGAGCATGACTATGTATTTTTTATCATGTAAATCAAGCTCTTGTAGGTGAGATACTTGATAGTCATGATCATCTAGGACATGCTTGAAAGAGATGTGTAGTGAAGGTAACTCAACCTCAATGGGAAGGATGGCTTTAGTACCATAAACAAGTGAGTATGGAGTGACTCTTGTGGGAGTGCGATGATTGGTATGGTATACCTAACGGCTAGGGAATATATGGATATGTGAATCATGATGAACATCATTGACAATATTTTTGAGAATGTTGACAATAGTTATATTGGATGACTTAGCTTGGCTATTATTTTAAGGGTAATATGGTGTAAAATATGTTGGGTGATGTTGTAGCTAGTATATAACTAGTCTACATCCTTGTTATTGAATGATCCTTCATTATCAAATATAATGTTAGTATAGATACCATAGTGGTAGATGAGATGATTGAAAATAAATTTGGAAATTTACTTTCCAATCACATAAGTGAGGGGTATAGCTTCAACCCACTTAGTGAAATACTTGGTGGTGGTAAGGATATGTTTATGGCCTTTAGATGAAGTGGGGTTAATATTCCCAATGAGGTGAAGTCCCCATATAGAAAATGTCCATGATATCAACATTAGTTTCAATGTTTTTGCTAGGGCATTAATTATATTAGCATAGCATTGATATTTGTCACACATTTTTACATATGCAGGGGTATCTACATCCAATATAGGCCAATAATAACTAGTAAGTAGTAGATTTTTGGATAGGACTACTATTCTAGAATGAGCACCACATAATCCTTCATGAACACTTAATGATAGTGTAGACTCTGTCAAAGTTCAACAACAAAGCAAAGTTTCATCAAAATTATGATGGTAAATGGTGGATCCAAGTAGAGTATAACAAGTAGAATGATGAATGAAGGGTTTTATTTATTTTCAAGATAGGTTAGGTGGCATAACATGGTCATGAAGGTAGTTGTAAAGGTCTAAGTACTAGATAGAATTAGGACCAACAATATCACAAATCATGGCAATAGTTGAAGGTTCATGAGCTAGTGTTGACAAATTCTCAATGAAGAACTGATACTTTTTAGCTTTATCTATTTGTCAAATTAGAAATACAATAATACCCATGGCATCTATAGTTTTGTTACTATCCCTCAATATGTTCTCAAACTAAATATTGACAATTTGTTATCTAAGAGTGTCAACCATGGCTTTGTATAGATCCAACTTGTCATATTTGGTCTAAAAATGATCTTTAACTTGATTGATGATTAACTTAGAATCACCATTAAATTAGAGATGAGATATATTCCAATGCACGGCTTGTTTAAGTCCTACAACAAGTGTTTCATACTTGGCCATGTTATTTATACAAGGAAAGCTGATTTTGAATGATTTAAGGATTAAATCCCCTTATGGTGTAATATATAATAGGCTTGCCCTTGATCCATGTGTAGTAAATGAACCATAAAAATACATATTCTAAGGCTACTCCTCAAGGGGTGTGTCAATGATGGCCATGATAGATTCATTAGGAAATTGAAATGTGAGTAACTGTGTGTCTATGAGAGGTGCGTTAACAAGTTGATTTGTAAGAACTTATCCCTTGATTACCTTCTGATTGACATACTTTATGTCAAAATCATTGAGAATCATTATCCATTTAGCCATTCTTCCTTGTAAATCTATTTTAGATAGTATATATTTGAGTGGATATAGTTTTGAAATGACCATGGTCTTATTATTCAACATGTAATGGCATAGTTTCAGAGCTATGAAGACCATGGCTAGACAAGATTTTTCAATAGGTTTATAGTTATGTTAATATATAACCAAGGTATGACTTAGGTAGTATACAACATGATCCTTTCCTTTGTCATCATTTTGAGCCAAGAGTTCCCCCAGACCATGATTGATAGCTGATAGGTATAATAAAAATGGATTTCCTAGCATAGGAAGTAATAAAATAGGCAAATTAATAAGATAGTTTGAGTTGTTAAAATATTATTCAGTAGTGATGATCCCAGTGAAATGCATCTCTCTTCTTCAAAATATGTGTAAATGTATGGAACTTATCTGTTATGAGAGATGAAGCATCAGATGGACTAGATCTTACCCTACAAAGTATAGAGTTGCTTCAAATTGGTTATTGGTAACATCTCAATTATAGCATGGAATTTAGCCAGATCAACTTCAATACCTCTACAAGACATGATGAAGCTAAGTAATTTTCCTAAAGTTATACCAAACACACATTTATTTTTATTGATTTTGACTTTGTACTCCCATAATCTTCCAAATATCTTATCCAACATTGTTGGATGGTTGGTCTTGGTTTTGGATTTTCCTAATATGTCATCGACATAGTCTTCAAAAATATCATGCATCATATCATGGAATATGATAGTCATGGCCCTTTGATATGTAGCTCCAACATTCTTAAGGCCAAATGACATTACTTGAAAACAAATTTTTCCCAATAGAGTCATGAATGTTTTTTTATGTTGGTCTTCTGGTGATATTTTAATTTGATTGTATCTTGAAAATCCATCTATGAGTGAAAGCATTTCATAACTGGTCATGGAGTCAATGATCATGCCAATATTAGGTAAGAGAAAATCATCTCTAGGAATTTTTTTTTTCATGTCTCAAAAATTAGAACAAATTTTGATCCCTTTAGGCTTCTTACTAATAGGTACCGCATTAGAGATCCATTCGGAGTAGTCAATAGATCAGATACATCCTACTTCTAAGAGTTTTTCCAACTCTTTCTTTAACAATAAATAAATGTGAGGATGGATCTTATGTAGCTTTTGTTTTAAAAATTTTGCATCAAGATTAACCACAAGGTGGTGTAAAACCAAGGTAGGGTCTAAACCTGGCATGTCAGAATAGGCTCGTACAAAGATATCTACAAATTCTCCCAATAGAGATATAAAAACATCATGTTCCTCCTTAGTGAGGGGCACTCCTAATATTATCCATGTTAGGTCTGATAGAGTCTTGATATTTACCTCTATTTTATCTTTGACTAGAAGGGTCAAACCATCTTCTAGGATAGTAGGTAGTGACTTAAACTATTGAATTATGTCAAGGTCCTCTATTAGGACTTTCTCTTCAACTTTTCCTAGGCATGCTGAATCTATGTCCCATAATGGAAGATTTGGCCATGTGATAAAAACAGTCCAAAATTATTCCAAAATTTGATTAAATACTTGTTGCTCAAATTTGAACTCTAATCCACAAGCAAGTTAATCATTGGTGGTCTCCTAGTCTAAATTCAAAGAAGAGTGAACACCCCCATCTAATGACACCAAAAATAGGTTTTCACCACTAGGCTGGCCTTTATCTTTACTTTTTCCCTAGTGAAAAATCACCTTAAAGAGGTTTTCACTTTGGGACCTCAATGTTTTACTTATTTGTTTTTGGCTAAGGGTGTTCACTCACTCTCTAAAATACACTGTAGGATCCAATGTGATTGAGAACACTGATTTGTGATCTCCAAATGGAGTGTTGTCTCTAAATCCTAAAAATTTATAGAATGCCACATCATTCTTGAACTCATCAATCCATAGATTGGATTCTTGTTGGTCCCAATATATCAATTAGGGATAATATAATGGAAATGGATTGTGATGAATGGCTAAGGTAAGGGTATAAATGGCATTATTATCAATCAAGTTAGTTTTAGATAGGTTATCAAAGGTGAGGCTACGATTAGACTCTACTTCATTGTTCGCATCATCATCACTAGTCATTGGTAAGGAAGTTTGAGTAAGATATGTGGGGTCACCTCCAAATGGTTTAAATCCAAGTCCATAAGGTCTTTCATACTTAGTCATGGAAATTGGCTCAATGGTTTCTTGCTGATTTGGTTTGAGGCCTCTTCCTTCATAATTTTGAGACTCCATGATCCTATTAGGAATAGGATACTTGGCATTTTTATAACAGTCAACTTGGTTGTCATTGTATAATCATTATTCCTACCCTTTAAGAGGGTTAAGTCCTAGGCTAGATGCTAGTACAAATATGATAGGCCTCTTATCTTTGTTCTTTTGTTCCCAATGCATATGTGGGATTACTATTGGTCACCTAAAGGTTTTTTGATTTTAAGGAAGATTAGAAATATGAAATGTATCATGGGTTACATACTCTCTTAGTCCATTATCTAAAATGGTGAAATAATTATAAGCTTTAGGAGATGGCAGGTGGGAAAGGGAATCCAAGGTATTAGGATATATGTAATTATCTACTGAAGGATCAATAAGTATAACTTTTCCTTTATCCTTCTTGGAAGTTGGATTCACACAATACTGATAATTATAGCTTTAAAATTTGGCTTTAAGATGCTTATAGTATTCATATGGGTGTAAATCTCCTAGAATACTCACTTCCATCCCTATGTGGTAAAACATGATACATTAGTGTAGTGTTGATGAGACTACATGAATCTCATGTAACCAAGGCCTGCCTAAAAGCATGTTGTATGATAACTCAAGATCAAGCACATGGAAAAGTGTATCATTTTTCAAAGGCCTAATGATAAGTAGAAAACTAATGGTGCCTTGTGATTCTCTTTCCTAATTATCATAAGCTTTGATATTATTATTTCTAGTTAGAGGTCTACCATTATATACCCAAGAAGATTGATGAGCTTTAGAGACACTTATTGAGGCTGGATCCATTATCTATACAAGCACATTTCATTTTATGCCATTTAATACAAACTTATATGTATAATGGGTTGTTATAGAGTGGACCAAGGGAAGACATATTGCTTTGGTTGAATGTGACTTGTTGGGCTGGAGCTAGGTGTCCAACCAAAGTTTAAAAGTTATCAGGGGATATGTCACTAGCAATAGTGGATTGGGTCAAAAACTCATTCAAGATATTTTTGTGGATTATTGATGTTCACAAAAAATCTCAAATAGAAATTTGTGCTGGTATTTTTTGTAGTTGTTCCATAATATCAAACTTCTTATCTTGGTCAGTAGTGAATGGTTTATTCTAAGTCTGAATGGTTGGTTAGATGATGGGCAAAGTGGTAGATGGTTATGGTCCTGGGATAGTAATATTTGACTTCTAAGTTTTTATTACACAATTAGGATTAAATGCTAGACCACTGTTGCTAACCAATGTTGGGAATGGTGTGGGACTAGATAGGATAAGTCTTAGTTGCCAGTGCACTTGAATGTGGTCACATGGTAAGGACAAGTTATCGATATAAGGTCCAAAATTAGAACTCCTAATTTTTTGGTTTGGTTGTATGCATTCTCAGGTTAAAGAAGGATTATCCATGTAATTTGTCTAAATATTATTATTTAGCAATGGTCTAGACTGATTAGTGTTTGGTCTAGGATTAATGGAGATGGTATTAACACTACCCCCTATAATATGACCTAAAACCCTATTATAGTCATGTGCAACTGCATGGTAGATTTTTTATTTGTTACCATTATGATCTTTGTTTTGTCCATTGTTCTATGGTTATGGGTTTTGCTACTGATTTTGTTGATTCTACTGGTTTGGTCTTTTATTTTGATACTATTGATTTTGTTACTGCACTAGCCATTGTTATTGATTATCATATCAGGGAAATGGGTTTTAATAGATCCTAAGATTTTTATTAGAATTGGAATCACCATTATCCAATTTTATCTCCCAATTCTCCAACATATTCTTAATTAAATTCTTCATTTAGACATATCTTCATAGATTATGCCCATTGACCCGATGATAGTCACATAATTCATTTTCATGGTAGTAATTAGGATAAGGAATACCTTTTGGATAATGCTTTGGTATAGGCCAACTAATCATATTAGTGGTAAAAATCTTGTGAAATAAAGACTCAATATCTTTTCTTATGTCACTAAAGACATGAGATTTAGGCACGCTTCTTCTAGGAGGAGGGGCTTGCAATGGTAATGGTTGTTGTATTTGTTATGCATGTTTTGATTGTTATTATTATGGAACTATTTGAGTAGGAAATAAGTTGAAAAGGTGGTGTAAATGATGTTTTCACCATTTTCACATAATGGGATTCAATTATTCCATTTCCCACAACATTCCTATTGCAATTGAATTGCTTCAGTCTTTCATGGTTATTGGCTTGTGTTGGTTATGGTGCTTGCACCTGGATGGGATGTTGGTTATTCCTCTGATTTGTACATTTATTTTGATTAGTTAAATTAAGATTTATGAAGCCTTTCTCAATTATTTCATTAAAAGTATGTGCACATTTTAGTTCCAAATGATAAGCTATTTCACTTTGTAGATTTTTTTGTAAACACAGTGACTAATTGTTTATTTGTTAAACTATGGGTGAAATAACTTGTAAGGGATTTCCTCCACTATAAATAACTTTTAAAACTCTCCTTGGCTTTTTTCTCTGCTTTCATTAAGTCCACTAATGAAATCTCATGCTCAAGATTATAGGAAAAGTGATGCACAAACATATGAGAAAGAGCATCAAAATCTGTTACTAAATTTTTTCTCAACTTCAAAAACCACTCCAAGGCTTATCCAACCAAGATTCTTGGAAACATCATCAAAGGATATATGTCACTATATGCCACAAGTTGATAGTTGATGAAGAATTTAGTCAAATGAGCCTTAAGGTCACCTTTCCCTTTATATTTATTAAATTATGATCATTCGTATCCTAAATGAAATGGTATCTACAAATACTCCATGTTGAATAGATAGGAACATACATCATCCAATTTAAACTATTTAGCTTCTTTCCTAGCTTGAATGGTAGCAATTGTATCCTTCACTTGTTGCATTTCTTGGGATAGGAAACTAGAAAGAATATTGGTTTGATGGAGAATTTGAGTTTGAATAGATGACTGGGAGGTCACAAGTAGAACACTTTGACTAAGATATGATGGAGTTACTTGTCAAGGTACATTGGTTTGGTTGGGGAATGGACTGAGAATACGCATATGTGGATTAGGATGTACATAAAATTGCACATTTGGTTGTGTGATATTTTGGTTTGGGTTGGTGATAAAGGTTTGACTTGGAGGATTTTGTATTTGGGATGGAGGGATATAACTATACTATAGCTACTATGGTTGAAAAGGGACATCCTACCGACTAATCAAATCTTGTTGTTGAGTGGGAACTTTTGGACCAAGACCTTGTCTCTAGATTCATGGTACATTTTGAACCAATATTTCTCTAGTAGGTACCTAAGAAACATGGGGACCTTCTTATTTCATGAATCCCTATGAGGAAGTAAAAATGTGTTTCAAATTTAGCATCTTCCGTTGGATAATATATACATGTTGTTGACTAGTCATTGCTTGGTTTTGGATTGGCATATTAGTTATGACTGAAGAGGTGCATTTGTAATTACCTGACAAGGTAGAATTGTTGCCCCTTATTGAGGTGGAAATGTAGTTGTCCTCTATTGATTTGATGCACTAGAGTGTACCTATTATTGTGGAATCCTACTCATTACTTGTTGAGGAGGATTAGGATTCATCACATTCTATAAATGAGGCATGACATTGGTCATTGTTTGATTACCTAGTCCTATAGGTTATACACTTGAAGAAGTAGTTAGTTGAAGCTAGGGTGTAGAAACTGCTATTCCCTAGTATGATGATCTACTCATGGGATTAACTATAGGTATAAGTTGTTGGCTAGTTTTTTGTGCATTAGTACCACTTTGATCAGGATTGGATGTTGTTTGCACATTATTTACTATGTTTGGCTTACTATTTAGTGTAGAGGTCAAAGACACTTATTCAATTATAGGAACGTACATCAAGTTATCTATTGAAATGGTTTATATGAATAGACTAAAATTAAAATTCTTTTGTTTAGTTAATTCTATCAACACTCCTATTGAAGGAACTAGGTCAATGAGAGGCTTAATTACCATTCTCATCTGATTGAAATCATGTGATAGATTTAGATATGTTTGGTATGCTATTTGCATTTGGTTAAAGTGCTCTTCCATAATATTTTTTCCTTGATTAGATATATTAGGATCTTGGTATGTTGTTTGGACTAGATCCATAAGATTGCTAGAAGAACCCTATTGATTGTAAATGATATTTTGGGGCATTCTTACTAGACTTGGTAAATTTTCATGGGGCAAGTATGATGGAAACCTATATTCTAAATGGATGGCTCTAACCAAAATCTCATCTTTGTTCTCTAATAAATGTCACTGAAACAAAATTGGATCATACATGGAAGCCGTATTAGTATAATATGACTTTTGAAGTACTAGCTTATCCGCTATAGGTATTGTAGCTAGGTATTGTGCAGTTTACTCTTGGTCCTATTCTAAATAAGGTGGTGTGTTAAATAGATACTTGGCCAATGGATATTGACTTTGTGCTCCTAATTGAGTATTATAAGAGGGATAAGAATCCATCTCATAAGTAATATTATTTACATAGGGGTCTTGCATCATTTCTTCCTACAGAGCTACATAACTAATCCCCAGGTTGTACATGAGTTCGCTATGATCTTAGGAATACATATTGGGATCCATAGCCAATGATTTGAGAAGAAAGCTAAAATAGTTATACAAACTCTAAAAAAGGACAATGTATAAAAGAGATGATCTCCCAACTTGGTCTAGATTTGTCAAAAGGATCAAAAGGTTTATGAAATGTTTTTTGAGGAAAACAAGATAGCGTGAAGTATCTAACGTTTCATTATTCACACAAAGATAAGAATGTATATGTACATAAAATCAAAATTGCAAACATCTAAGGTTGAGGTGTTTCAAATCAGTCTAATCTAGGAATTTAAAAGTTGTTAGGTCTTTTGGCCAATTGCGGCATCAAAATCTAGGCTCAACAAGGCATGTGCTAGGACTCTTGGCCAAATGACGTCAAAAGCTAGACTTTGAAATAGATGAAAAGTTTAGTCTAATGGATTTGAAACACTTCTAAAAACACTAGGCATTTGATTCTTGGACATGAACTCGATCAACTAGGTATAAGGTATGAAAAAGGCACTTTAGCAATAGTTTATTTTCTCACAAAAAATGGTATAAAATTGGATTCTTTTTTACAAACAAGCTAGAAAAAAGAAAACAGTATAACTATTTTAGATAAAATATCATAAAAGTACACTTGGATTGGTCTAAAAATGTAAGAAAAAAATTGAACCCTATGCAAGAAGGTCCATGAAACAATATTTGAAATTTTTTAGGTAGTGTAAAAATGTTATACTAACCAAAAAGTGTGATAAAAAGGTTTATTTCAAAAACTCTCTAAGGAAAAGATGCTTTCCTACAATTTTGATAGCATAACATTACCTTTATTAACTCGAAATGTTGTGTTGTATAGACTCAAATTTCAACTGTTTAACAAAAAATGTCTTAAGTATATCAAATGTTGACAACAATTATGAGTCTTAAATGGCCTTCAATGTAAATTGTAAATTAAACCTAAGTTCCCTCAAGTTTAGTGCACATGGTGAACCCACTTAACACATCAACCTTATGAACTTGAAAAGGTGTAATTATATATTTAGGTTATAAGTGAAGGACTTAAAAAACTTTGGTAAAGGTCTAGACTCAATTGGGTAAAATAACTTTACCAAACTAGATGATATAACTCTCAAGGTTTTGATGAACTTCTTCATGAGACAAATTGATGATCTCATGTAGACAACATAATGTCTCTTTGTTCAAAGGAAAATTTGGACTATGTGTATGGTTTGGATTTTTTTTTTACACAAAGTTTTGACTCTAAACAAGACTTTATCTAGGACAAGACCAGGTGATTAACTGCTCTTAGATCCTAAACTGGCAAGGTTGCTTGGTATTGTTCTAGTCTGTCAATAGACATCATTTGAGAGGATTTTAAATGTTCATCCAAAAGTAAATGTGCATTATACAGTAGGGTTTATACACCCCACCTTCTCTCAAATGATAGTACTATGACATGGACCTTAAGGCACACCTTGCACTAATAATATGTCCATGGAAAGTGGGGATTTTTTTAAGATCTAATAAGTTTTTAAATGATCTAAGGGAATCAATTGCACAATGACTTTCATGCTAAACAATGCAAAAGAGAAGATATTTTAGGTCCATATCACTTGGCTTGTTGCATAAAGGTCTAATCCTTTTTGAAACAACTACATCCCATTATTCACTTAGTGTATTTTGATGTCCAAAGTGCCACTATGTCCTATTTACAACTCTAAAGGAGCCAAATGAAGTCAATGCCACGAGATGAAACCCCAAGTCAAAGTTTCCCTAAAGAACTTGAAGCAGGTAATGAAGTCCCCCTCGTAAGCCAAGATGCATAAAAATAATGAAAGCATGAATGTATAAATACCTTACTGTCATTTTAAAGGTGACTCAAACTTTGATGAGTTTTTAGGGAGTGCTTTAGATGACTTTCTTTATAAACCTTGGACTAGGCTACTTGCAATAGGAATGACACTTTTGATTCTAAGGGTTCCCTATAGGGGACAAATGGAATAGAATATACACAGCATCCCTCTTTTTTCCAAGCAAAAGTTTGATTAAATAACTATTTCAAACAAGAATTGACAAGTGTGCTCAATTTTAAGCCCAAAATGAAAGATTTGGTGGTATTGATTTGACCCCTTGGTCTTAGTTGCAAACTTTTAAAACATTCACCAAAAATATATAAATTCTTTGTTAAAAACTAAAAACAAGGTTCCTAATTTATTTTTAAGCATTCAAGGTGATTTAAACATCTTTTGAACAAATATCAATCTTGGTCCTATAGCAAAATTGTTAACATGTCCTTTATCTTTGAAGATCTTTTTAGCTTGAAACAATGAACTTTGAAAAAGTAACTCTCAGGTCTTTATTTTTGGAAAAACATAGTAACCAACATTAGTTATTACAACTAACACTAATTAATTTTGCTAACTGAGATCTAACCGATGTCAATTTTGTTAATTTTTTTTTGTTAAGTAGGTAATCGATGTCGGTATTACTTGTCGACATTAGATACTCTGTAAAATTGTGGTAAATAAAAATGACAAAATAAAGTTAGAAAATCAATTTGTAAGAGTTTTATAGGCCCACATAAATATTTTAGAGTTGTAAATGATCTCCTTCAAGTGTAAGATGTGTGTTGTCCCACCGGGCATGTCATTATGTGATTTAGTAATTTGACTTAAGAGAGGATGGTTAGTATGGTGGTAGATCCAAAATTTAAAAAAAAAATGAAATAAAGACACTAATAACATAACATATCTATGCCTAGACACTATGGAGAGCTTAGTTAACAAAAATAAATGATAAACACAACTAAAAATAAAGGAATAAAATACACAAATTAATTCACCTTCCTTGGATGCTCCAAATGCCTTTGTAGTGGTGGCTTGATCAACTTGTGCTCACAAAGTCTTCATAAAAGGAGGCTTGGCTAACTCCACTTCTTCTTGGCACCTTTGGATTATGGCTTGGCTTGGATTGGAATCAATTTAGAATTATAAATTTTCATAATCAAGTCCTTGAAGATATATGAGCATAATAACTTTGCACCAAAATAGCCTAGAAATGATGTTCATGGCGTCTTTATTTATAGATTTTTGGATTTGATCAGAATCAACCTCAACCATCCATCTCAAGATTGAGATGTGTGGTTGAGGATTAAGTTAATTTTTGGAATTAATTTTTTAAATATTCTCATCATGACATTTGAAGAAGGGGAAATTGAGAGGCATGGAGGGCCTCGTGGAAGGTATTGATGAGGCATGGAGGGCATGAATCTTGATATTTGTGGTATTTATGTCCTAATGATGTCTTCCAAAGAAATGAGGTCACCTGATGATGCATATTTTTAATATTAATTTATAAAAACAAGTTTTCATGAAATTATTAATAAATCCTTGATTTGGGTTAATTACCTCCTAAGCAAGATTAAGCACTTTGTGCACAAATTACTCAAATTGATCAGAATGCCTATTTATTGATCCAAAATTTGATAGGATTGGAATTGGAGGGAAATTTCAAATGCATTGGATTCATATTCAAATTTAGGATGTTATATGAAAAAATTAACAAAGGCACATGTCCTCTATAAAAGATTTGATAGGAAAGAGCAATCTAGAACACCTAGGTACAAAACTGACATTTTGACTCGAAATGATTTGATCAAAGTTAGCTATCTCATAAATTGTGTTGCCCCACTTAGGGATACCATAGAAAAAAAAGCATTTGAATATGTCAATTTCCCATCTTTTAGCGTGTTTTACTATTTTTAAGCCAAATTGTGGATTTTGAGTGGAAATTGGCCAAAAGCTTGATTGGAGGTTATCGATGGCCAAATTTAGGAGGTTATAAAAACACCTATTTTTGAAAAGTTAACATGTGATGAATCACCCTTATATACTATAAGTATTGTTGAGGAGTGTCACTCTGACATGCCAATCCTTATTGAGACACTTTTTAATTATTATAACCAACTTTGGGAAAATCATTATCTTGACCATTGTATAAATTTTAAAGAACCTCCCTTTGACAATCCAGTCTATGTGGAGTTGTATTTTAACATTTTTACCCTCTTTGAGGAGTTTCACTTTGAAAAACCAATCTTTGTGTAGTCACCCTCCGAGTTGTTCTCTTTATTTGAGGGGATTCACCTACATGAGATAGTCTATGTTGAAACTCTTTTATATGAATCTATTTTTATAGAGACCATTATACCATCATAGGTAGTTATTTATCCAATATCAAATGTTTAACATAACATATTTGTAGCATCATCCAGAGCATATGAATAATCAATATTAAATTTAGGTTCTAGTTTTGAACCGATATTAGATTTAACATTAGAAACACATTTAACATCACTCTCAACATTAGATTCAGAGTCATTTAACTTGGATTCATGTTCAGAATTAGTTATAGTCATGGTTATTACAATATTGATTACACTTACCTTGCAAATCAATTTCAATAAATTTGTGATCCTTATAGAATTTTTGATAATTATTTATTCAACATTGACATAATTTATCCTAGTTTATTCTTGGAGGATTATGTTGTCTTTCATAATTCCTTTATCATCACTTAATATAGCTATTATTTTCACATTCTACCTCCCACAAGAATTGATTGGGACTGATAGAATCACACTTTGTTGAACTACATCCATGGTGACATATCAGGTATAGAATATCTAGGGGACCAAGACCACATTCATGTATAAGAAGAATAATCTCCTAGTGAAACCTTTTTAGAGGTGCTAGGAGACAATAAAAGTCTCAACTCATCATCTTCTAACGAAACCTTTTTAGAGGTAGTAGAAGATAATAAAACTCAAAAGTCAATGTTTTTTAGTGAAATTTTATCAAATGTGCAATGGGACAATCAAGATAAATTAATTGTTGCAACCCTCTTCAAGGCATTGATAGCTGAGCATAATATTTATATACTACTTGATGAAGAAATTATCAAAGATAACATAAATATAGCTTCGAATATACAACATAATTAGTTCTCATCTACTCTCAAGTCAAAACAATATAAACATTTGGTGGTCCTATTGAGAGTATATTCATAAGTCTTTGGCCCCATTATAACAAAAAATATGTCCAATCTAGAATCAATAACATTGTGTGTGACTAAAAGTCCCTATCTTAAATTAATTCCCAACCATTATACATTCCATTATCATCCACCTTTACTTTACCAACTTATACCATTTATCCTATGCCTAACATTATTTACCATTCTTGGATACACATTCTTTTGTAGAGGCTACAAAAACATTTTATCTAAAAGTTTGAAGGAAGAAAAACCAAAGATCAACTAGGATCACAACATCATTGGAATCCAAATCTGCAAGACGTTCTTAATAGAGTAGCTATTTATAAAGGGTGTTTGTTCTAGTTGCCTCATATGTTGATTATAATGTTCATCTCCACATTAGCATGAGAAGTAAAGCCATTTTGCATTTTCCATTTTCCACTTCTTTCATATATTTGGAGGTAGCTTGACTTTTTTTCCCACAATTTTATTTTGTGCTACTTCATTGTCACTTGGGGGAAACTTTATATATTTTGTTCTTGTTATGTTGTGTCAGTCTCATTATTTTTTTGATTAGGGGCCACCCTATCACAAAGAGTAACATCTCTATTACACTTACACGAACCATTTGCCTTTTTATTTGTTTGTGTGTTATTATTATTATTATTATTATTATTATTATTATTATTATTATTATTATTATTGTGTTTTTATCTCTCCATTTGTTTTTTTAGTTTTTTTAATTGTTCATTGGTATTTTGCTATGTATTTATTATTTTGTTATTTTCTATTTTATTCTTCCTTTTATTTTATTTTTTATTGTTCATGTTTTGTTGTATTAGGATTTTGTGTTCCTAGTTTGTCTTTAATTTTATTATGTTTTTATTTTGATTTCAAATACACTTTATTTTATGTGAGGTTACATTTATATATTGTTTTTATCTTTGTTTTTATTATTATTTATTTAAATGTAAATGGTTGTAACTATGGTATTGGTAGTTTTTATCACTAACCCTAGTTATAAATATTCACATTTGAACTGGCCATTTACAATAGAAATAGTATGTTATTATATGTTACTAATACTTATGATTCATAATTTCTATTTTATATATTAAACACAAAGTGCTCCAAGTCCAAAAGTCAATGAAGCTCCAAAGATCATATTAGAATGCACCATACCTAAATCAAAACTGTTTATAAGATTATTTCTATGAATAGTTTGGGATGTGTATCTCCTAAATTATACCATAACACCTAATGAAGGCATTATCCTACATATATCCATATTTATCATGATTTCACAATTGAACATTGATTTATTTTTATTTTATTCTTGTTTACTAATTCCATTTTTTCCCACTTATAGGAGAATTGCATTAGCTTGAGCTTCATTTGAACTATGTAGGTAACACTTGGATACAAGACAGGTCTTAGAATATCTCATCCACCCTCCTCTTTCCACTCATCTCTCTCATCACTTTGTATATCCTTGTATGCATGGTTTCTTCTAGCTTCTTCAATCATTAGACTTGTGTATATACATTTGTGTCCATTCATGGTTTTTTAGGGAATAGTTAGTGCTCACAATAAAATGTATGTCACAACATGAATAATTATGAGAGTAATATTTCACTATTATATAAAGCTAGTTTGTTTGATATATTTAATTAGTTATTAGTTGTCATAATATTTTTATAAACAATGTTACAAATATAGATTAGAATATATTATTTGTTTAGATATAGTGTTAAGATTTACAACACAATATTGTATATAGTATTTTGCATAATCATGGGTATTTTTGGTGAAATATTAATGGAGAGATAATCTCCATGAATATAGGAATGATGTTCCTATAAATATGTAATGTCCCTTATGGTTTTATAATTAGAGT
>JARHVA010007445.1:192500-212500 GCA_037957365.1 Torreya grandis
TGGTTGTCATTTAACATACATATTATTAGTTCATTACATTTTTTAATAGAATAATAATAGTTCTATTGTATTTACAACATGTTTATATAGTTTTAGTCTTAGTTTATGCTTTCTATTAATGTCATTTGATAGCCAAAAACTAAGATTTGTATGATTCGGTTATGATCAAAAATCTAAAAGGAAATCTTTTATAGAGGAGAGTTGGTTATCCTTAATTCATTTAATGAATATAAAGGTTTAGTTTGACAAATTGTAATTATGATGACTTAAGGTATATGTTTTTATGACGTTACTATCTCTTTAAATCTTTACATTGAAGTTATTGACAAATATATATATATATATATATATATATATATATATATATATATATATATATATATATATATATATATATATATGTAATACCATGCATAATTTTATTGAACGAATCAATTACTTTCAAATAGTCAATTTTATGCATGATTTGGTAATCATGACTCACCTTAAAAAAGTCTAGGCATTAATTAACAAACCTAGGTTGATTGTATTTAAGGAATTTATTGATGAAGAAATAATGTAGCTATTCCTAATTATATTCATTTTATATAAATAAGGATGTGTGGATTTAATTTGTAATATTGTCTAAGCCTTATTTTATTCATTATTATAATTAAATGACTTAAATATGGAATATCATCTATGTTCATTTTTTGAAATAATTGGGAGACCTTATATGTTGAAGATACATGGATTATGTTACATTAAAGCTAATTGAACAATGTTGGTAAATGTAAGACTAACCTTAATAATCCCCTAATATGGAATATATATAAACAAAAACAAAGTGAGGCCATAGATGGCCATGTTATGGAGATTCTTAAATGTATGTTAAACATTGAGCTAAATTCTTAACTAGTTATCTACTTGCCATTATGCAATAAAAAGTTGGATTAAATTTTAATGAGATTTTTTAATATGTTGTTATATTATATTGATTCATTCTCCTAATGATACTTTATATTGTAAATCTTGGGATCCACATGATATAAACTTGATATGATAGTTGGCCACCCATTATGATAGAGCCCATAGCTAGTCATGCTTTCACAGAATGGGGAGTAAACAAATAATGGGTATTGATATTATTTTTAAGATCATGTTTGATTAAAGTGTGATGGTAGAAATTATAGCTTATACAATCTCAAAATTTAGCATCATCTTAATGTCTTTATTTACATCTTCTCTTAGTTTAATTCATAACATAGATTTATATAAGGTTAAGGTATGATAAAATTTATATATTGTTATTTGATGTTAAAATATTAATTGGTGTAGTGTAAACATTTGATTAAAGTGGACAACCTTTAGGTTTTATCTATGTTTGGAAAATTACTATTTTGCATGCATGATTAACCATATTGAGACTATGTGCAATCAATGTGTGATGTCGCAGCTAGCTATATATGAGTATAAGCCCATAGCTGACCATGTTCATGAAGATTTTAATAATTTATGGTTTTTGTTACTAGTTAGATTATGAATCAATCTTTACTAAAAGGATTTAAGGAACCATATGGTGTGATCACCCTAAAGTCAGGTATTTATTATTATAATCTAGACCTAGTAGCACTATTATTGGTGGTTTATCATATTTATGGTACTCATTGTATATTGGGTGATAGCCCCAAATAGATGAGTTATTACTTATATAATGAGATTTTTAGACATGTTATATTCATTATTAATGGAAGCATTATTACATGATGAACATGAAATGACTCATGTTGATGAAGAGTACATGTCTTATCTCTAATCAATGGTAAAAAATTCTCATGTAATGGATTATATATTATATTATGGAATTCAAAAATTGAATAAATAGTAGTGAAATGGCCCATAATGACTGTGGATCATGTTATAATTATTTATTAGGGATAGTACCAAAATCCACTTTTCCTTGTTCATGTTTTGAAATGATAATAGCGATTTAAGGGCTATGTTGTATTATCTTAGAAGTGGTCTAGTTACATCTGCTAGTAATCTTAAAATAATGTAAGGCCTACCTAAGAAAAGCTTAGTATAATTATTTTTATGCGTAACCATTTCAAACCTTTCATGCTTATTATTTCACTTCTCTATTATTATATTTTCATGCTTAGCAATGGCCAATAAGGCAATCTATGATATTCTTAATTTTATCCTTATGTATCTAATGCTATCTTCATGGATAAATTGGGATATTGGTTAAATTATTAAAAACACCTTAAGTTTGAATGTATTTCTCTAGTCTCTCAAACTATCAAGCCATAACTACATAGGGTAATCAAATACTTAAATAGGGTTGAGCTTACCTAGATGGTATGATAGGGAAGATGAGTGACTTCTATAAGGTTTAGATGTTATTAGTGTGAACCTACACACTAATACCCCCCAGAAAATATACCATCTTCATAGAAACATTATTCTCTATGGAATACTCTGGAGGTGTTTATCCTAGATTAGTGGCCATAGTGACCCAATTAGTTATTGGTTGTTAAGCATTAATATTTAGATATGAAGAGATGTGTCATGAATTATGAAGTTGTGCGGTGGGATCTACATAAATTTCTCATTCATACTCTTTAAATACAACCAATTTTTTTTGTGTTGTTTCATTTGGTTTCATAGTAGTGTTTATACTATAGGAAACTATGGGACATGATTTTTTTCTATTATGAAGCTAGTAATGGTTTCATTTAATCAGGATATGACTTGATAGTCCATGGGCACCTTGATATTTAAAAGAATTAAGTAGCGATCTATTCTATATTATTGAGGTACTATAACTTCATGTATCCATTGAGATTAATGCATGTGCATAAATATGTAAGTTCTTTAGTAAAACTATGATATGTACCTATAGCCATTTTTGGTTAACCCTTCTTAAACTATTTTACTTGAGGGAAAGTATCATAGGTTGACTTTTGACTTGTATGGATGAGTCAATGGTAGTCTTATCATAACCACTTCACCCTTATAAATAGGGAAATGATGTTTGGTATCTATTTTTGACTTGTATGGCCAAGTGATCAGTAGATGATTAGGATAGTATAAAGTTAGGAAGACCAAGGGATTGGATTAAACATGGAGGGCTGAATAAGGTGAGAGTATCTTATTTACTTGGGTAAATCAGTAATTTAAAGATCTTTGGTTGTGATGGAGTATCTTGAACCATAAAATTTGTTAAACATGAATGGTTGATGATGAGCATTGATGGTCTTACTAATATCTACTGAGGTTATTTATTATGTAGTAAAGTGAAATAACAAAGTTTCACTTAAGAATAAGGGTGTGAGCCTATTAAAAACATCCATCCTCTTATGGGTTGAATATATTAGCCCGCTATTTCATAACTCTAAAGGGTTGGAAGTAATTAAATTGTGTTTGAAAATAGATGGTGTGTGTTAAAAAAATTGATAATTAAACTAAGCCTTGGTAAAGTCCAAGGCTTTCCAAGAGTTACATTGTGCCTAATCAAATGTCACTAGTCAATCATTGACTTGTAAAAAACAAATCAATGAGAAGAACAATAATGTCATATTTATATTAGAATTATAAAAAAACATATCTTAATGTCTATTGATGGGTTGCATGAGTGACCTATCATATGATGTTGAGGTGTGATATCTTTAAGAGGTCCAAGGGTGTGAATCAAGCCTGGAGGGCCTAGTGGGGTGAATGGATTTTGAATGTTTGGGAATGTTAGTCAGTTTGGGGGATCTTTTTTTATAATGAGTATCATAATCCATCTAATACATGAGACACAGATAGTTATTACTGATGTTTTTGGATGTATGGATATAGAATGATAGGATTTGTTGGAACATACCTTTCCTTAGGGAAATGTTATGCACGACACCCATAGGGATGAGCATGTTGTATCAAATGATGGGTTTGATTAACCATCATAAAATTTATAAAATGTTGGAGATTGTTACATCTAACATTTTTCTATATCCTGGTGTATAGAGAAATCTAGTGGTACCTTAGCAGGTTATGCTAAGGCTTGATGATGTTGTCATTATTTTATGTCAACCAAAAAAACATGATGATAGGGTATTAGGTTTGAAAATACCTATGATTAAAATTTTTTCACATCTAATGTGCTTGCTAATGGTTTCGGAAACCATGATGGTGTGTGTGTAATTGTTATTATTATTTGAAATAATGATAAAGTTAGAGCTCTTATGATTGCATTCTTTTTGTCAAAAGTTTTATTTAGAAAAAGGTTATCAGATTGGGAGTTTCATCTTGGTTTAGTTGAGACACCATTAAGGCATTGAATAATCCTATGTGAGAATGATAAAAGTATGATAAATATATAACTGAGATGATATAACATTATTGTGAAGAGAATATTTTAATTTGTTGTAAAAATGGCCTTAATTTAAAGGCTTAGACATTGTAATCATTTTGAGTTGATATGACACTCTAGCGATGATTGGGGTTAATCTAAAAACCTATCTTAGCAAGGATATGCTTCTCCTTATTTGGCAAGGTTGTCCCACAATTAACTCACCCTTGGATGGTGTGAATATAAGCCCTTATGGGATAATAGTTGGATATTATCTATGTTGATACTAATGTTTTATCTCTATATAGTAGTTTGATGGACTATGTTGTAACCATGATGTATTACCTAAGATTTATCTAAGTTATTAAGAAGAAATTCTAGGTCCTATGAGTAAGATGTTTATGTTGAATTAAGAAATGGTGTAATTATTGAAACACATGAATGTGTTGGTTGGTAAGTGCCAACATGTTATCGAAAATTATTTATATTATGTATTCTTTAAAATAATATTATGAATTGAATATTTATATTTTTTTTTAGAAGCCTGATTGTAATGTATGTTTTTGCTCAAAAGGAGCAATATAAATCCTTGATTAGGTAGCTATTAAAATCATAGGTACCCATTTCACTATTAGAAGGAATAATAAAAGTTAGGTGAATGACCTCAGATGGATAATAAAAAGATGGTGGGATTTGGATCCTTACACCATTTTGTGCATACATAAGTATGGATAAATTTTTGTAATCCTTGGGGTTACATGTGATGCTTGAAATGGATTGTTTGATGTTCATTGTGGTCAGTGCAGGATGGTACACTAACCCATGAATGGTAAATTTTGAAAGATAATTAACCATAAAAATATGTATTTATGGTTCTTGAATGGAATGATTTGATGTATTTTATTAAGGTTATGTGTAAGACATAACGATCATAGTGGAGGTTTCAATTTATTTCAACATAGAACTATGGTTGTAATATGGTAGGATTGGACTATTAAAACTAATAAATTTAATTTTTAGGTCTATATGTGATGATATAACAGTGAATAATGGCCCTAAAAAGGTTCTTATATTCAAACTTCTAACCCAAATTGAGAAATAAATACATAACTTCATGACTTAATTATTGTAATCCTTATTGGGAAGTGTAGGTAGCATTATTGATGGCAAGTATTTTATGGTAAGTTAAGTTACAATAATATGTAAAATTGTATTTATAGAGTATTTTAATTTACAAACCATGAAAGTGGCTAGAAATGGTTAAATTTTGAAGTGGTTAAAGTGAAATTATTAGTTTTTACTAATGTAATCTTATAAGGTAAGAGCATATTTAGCTGGTAAATATATTTGTATTTGTTTTTAATAATTTATATTATATCCTTTGGCCTTGTAAGTCATGTAATTATGAAATTTACAACCAATTTGGAATAATTGTGAAAAATAATGCTCAAAATGGTGCATACCACACCCTAATTTACCCATCCTAGTGTCACAAATGACAAATAAATTAAGGAAGACATTGTTTATCGACCTAATGCAAATAAAGACATTGTTCTGTTAATGGGTGTAACTAAATTACCAATCACATAAGATTGATAATTACCATCTTAAAAGTGATAAATATTATGAAATAATGTTATTTAATAAGTTAAACCTTTTTATAGGTAATATGTGTTCCTTGACTATTTGAAAAGTCATTGGGACAAAACTTATTTAAGAAGGGGAGGATGTTATGGCCCAAATTAATTCCACCTTATGATTGCTCATCTAGGACTATTAGCATATTGTATCTAAGTTTAATTGACACTTGTATGATTAATGCATATGTCGTGTTCTACTGGCATGTTTACTAGTTATGGTTAGCACACTAGTTATTTATTACAAATGTGAGTTTCATTTAGTTTCTGAGAGTTAGTCATTATGAGTAACTAGTTAGATTATTTAATACAGTTTATGATTATGCTCAATTATACATGTTACATTTAATATTATATTTTTATCAAAATTATATTGATATTTGATGTCCATGGTTGATAATATATATTGATGTTCTATTATGTGGTTATAGGAATGGGACATTGAGCTAGGATCAAGGTGGAATTCAACACCCAAGATAATAATGAAAGGCTGATGGGAATTTGATTTGACCTTCATAGGTAATATATACTATGTGCAAGATTTATAACCCATCAATAAACTTTTGTCTACTGGTTTTTTAATTTCAAGTTCTGACTTTGTCTTATTTATTATTTTGCCTTAATTATGTTGTGTTGGTTTTGTTCATAGTTGTTCTTGCTTTTTTATCTTTGTATGAGACTATATCGATCATATCTTACCTCCTTGTGTGTTTTAATCTAAAAATGGTATATTTGTTGGTAGGTTGATATCCATTACATACACTTGTATGAGTTTGTGACTTGTTTTACATCTGGTATGGGACTTAACCCATCTACCCTGACCTTGTCCCTTTGTGTTAATTTCATCGGATCCCACTTCATAAGATCTATGTTGACCCATGCATATTAATGAATAAAATTTGAACTTGACCTAATTTAGTATTTTCAGCCATGATGTCTCTCTTTTCAAAGTTCACTAAGAATGTTTGAGTTTTTCTAAAATTTAGTTTTGGGGATGGACCGATTTCAAGGAGAATATTTTTTGGCTATAAGGGTGAAGGCACATGGCATGGTCACATATGGAAGAAAGTAGAGGATGGTATAAAAAATGATGGGTAAGCCATAGGATAGGGTAAAGAGGGATTGGCATATGAAAATAAATTTGATGGAGCAGATAATGGAACATAAGCTGAAGAAAATATGAGGTACAATGAAGGAAGAGGATGATGGTGAGAGTGAAAGGATTAATTTGGTGAGATGAGAAGGATAACATAGGATGAGAAGACAGGAGATCAGAGCATGGGTATAGGAGGGGAGAAAAGAAAAAAAAGAGAGTATAAAGTAGGAAGGATGAGGATGATCATGTTACAAGGATATACGTAGGTAGAATAGGAATGAAAGAATCACTAGTCAAGATTCAGGAGATTGATGGTGTTGTAGGGAAGGATGGGTAGTAGGAAAGATGGATTACTAAAAATGAGAGAGGAGATAGGTGATGGATTTGGGGGAGGTAAGTTGATGACACTGGTTCAAATGCACGATGAGACTAGATGAAGGGAGAATGTAAGGGAATGATGTGGAGATCATAAAATGAGGCAAGAGAATAGAATCAAAATATTAGTCATTTTTTCCCATAATAACCTAAAAATAACCATGTAACCATTTGGATTTATTATGCATGCTATGTATTGTTCATTTGGATTTATATATGAAATACATGAACATGTTGGAATCTTATGTTGATTATTTACTACCATTATAAGTCTAAAAGGAATCATTCTAGGATTGTATTATTAGCTTCCTTATTAGTGTAAAGATATTTAGACTTGGTTGAGTTGCCTCCCTTGAATAATCCTACCCTTTTTGGTGTAAATGAACAACCCCTTAACTATAATTAACTAAAGTAATAAATGGTAATTGGATTCAAATTTGAAATGAATACCAATTGGTCCTTTTGATGATATTTACTAATTACTATGAAAATAAGGGTGAAGGTAATAAGTTATTATCATTTCTTTTTAATCCAACTTAAAAAAATTTCCTTAATAAGTAAAGGTAGAGCATTAAGGTGCAATGACCCAAGTCATAGATTCATTTTAGAATCCTTGGCTGGTAGTACCAACTTATTTTCCTATGATACCCACAGTACTCATTACATTGGGATAACATTGATTCACATTTATGTGTAAATTTTCTAATTGTGATATGAATGATGATGATTGGTAATCCTTAGAAATTATTGATGGTGGGTGATATGTTAAATGGATCCACTAGTCATCAATATTATGATGAAGGATGAATATAATCATATACCTAATAACCATTGAATTGACATGAATTTTTAACTTGAAGAGAAATTTTCAATTGTAAACCATATCTCATATGTTGATAATTGATGACCATAATTTATTTAGCAATACTCTTTAATAGATAGAGGGGCTCACCATTTGAATCAATGGATAACTAGTCTCGAGTTGTGTAATTATAAGATTTATTTTGAGTTATAGGGTGTAATGGGTAAATCAATTCTATTATATACTCCTAAATAACAATGGATGACTCTCGAATATTAACTAATAATATAATATTTTGATGATCCCATGAACCAAAGAGAAGTTTATCTACCCTTGATAGGTGGAACTAATACAATTACATAGGACATCCTATGTATCTATTTTATTTGTAAGAACATATTATTACTTGGTCAGAATGAATCCTTACAAATAATTAATTGATCGTTATGTAAGTTTTATGTATTTAAAATAGTTTATTGATGTCATAACCATGATTTTTATTTAAGACCTATTGATCAATCCTTCCCTAATTAGTTAGTGACCATATAATTCTCATTCCATGAACATGTTAAGACCAAAAAATAACATTGGGTATATGAAGTGGTTATTCTAGTAATACTGAAAATAATAATGTAACCACCTGAAAGTTAGGACCAAATACTATTGTGTCAAGATTTGATTTTTATGGATAGATTTATGAATAAAATAGGTTCCATGAGGTTTAAGCAATGTTTGAAGTTTTCCATGCACTTGCTATGCTTGCTAAGAATTCTTGATGGTTATATACATTTTTGTTTAGTTACTTTTGGTGTACAATGGTGTTGTATATTATGGTCTTTGATATGTTGATTGATTGTTTAATGTTGACTAGTGGTTAAATCTCTCCCTTGAATACTTAATTGACCTTTTATAAAACTCAGCTGCTCGACTCCACCATCTAGTTGATGGTTGGGGCATTAATGGTTTCCATATGGTTCAGATCACTGGAATGACATTGATGGATTTTCTTATTATAGATTCATGGTACTATATCCCTTAATTAGAGGCTTGGGTTGATGTAAAATTAAATCTTGGTAGTTATTTCTATTTATTCTACTATTGAATATATTATTTCCATTGGTTCACCTGATAAATTGATTATACATGGTGGTAGCAACGTTATCCCCAAATTTTATTGTGTTGATATTATTATTCATATGATGGAATGTTGTTTTAATAGGTGACAATGATTACTAAAAGAAATTCAACATTGACACAAAAACCTTAATAAAAATTTGGTTGAGTTAACTTAGTTATTAGTCTTTTTATATGGTTATGGTAAGTGCTTGTATTGAATTTTTAGATATGGAATATTTTTGAATCAAATGATATTCATAAACCTTTAATTTACATATTATTAGTTAATTACATTTGGGAATAGGAAAATGGTAGTTCTAGTTTATTAATAACATGTTTATATAGTTTTACTCATAGTATATGCTTACTAGTAATGACACTTAATATCTATAAAATAAGTAATAGTTGTATGATTTTATTATGATAAAAATGGAAAATGAAATAATGTATATAGGAGATTTGGCTATCCTTTCTTCATTAAAATAATATAAAGACTTAGTATAACATGTTTTAAATGTGATTACTTATGGTATAAGCTATTATGATGTTATTATCTCTCTCGATCTTCATTTTGAATTTATTCATAAATGTCTTAAGATATATATACAATCTCATGCATAATTTTATGCATGAAGTAATTTCTTGTAAATTGTCAATTTTATGCATGAGTTGGGAATCATAACTTGACTTAATAAAGGCTAGGCATTAATTAGAAAACATGGGTTGATTATACATGTTGAGCTTTTTGGTGAAGAAATAATGTAGTTGTTCATAATTGTATTGGTTGGCTATGGAAGGATGTGGGGATATAATTTGCATTATTGGTTGTATTGTTTGATTCCTTATTGTAATTAAATGCCTTAAATAAGGAATATCATGTGTGTTCATAATTTGAAATAATTTGGGAAACCTTATATGCTGAAGATGCATGGATTGCATTGCCTTAAATTGGAAGCATGCTAGTAAACATAATACTAAGCTTAATCAACCCCCAATATGGGAGTTGGATAAATAAGGACAAAGTCAACCCATAGCTGACCATGTTATGGAGATTACTAGATATATGTTAAACATTGAGTTGAATTCTTAACTAGTTACCTACATTCCCTTATGGAATAAAAAGTCAGATTATGTTTTTATGAGCATGTTTAATATCTTGCCATATTATCTTGATTTATTCCCATATCAAGAATTTAGATTGTTGATCATGGAATCCACACAATCTATGGTTGAAATGACAGTTGGGCACCCATGGTCATAACGATTTGTGGGTGAACAAAAAGTAGGTGTTGTTAAGTCTTATGCTCATGTTTGATTGAAGTGTGATGCAAGGATACCAACCTAGATATTGTATCGTATACAATATTAACAATTAGGATCATCTTAATGTCTTTAATTACATCTTGTATTAATTTAATTTATATCATATATTTTTATAAGGATAATGTATGATCAATTTATTGTTTTATTATATGATGTTAAGATATTAATTGTTATAGTATAAACCTTTGGTTGAAGTTAAAAATATTGATGTGTTAGATACGTTTGGAAAAATACTATTTTGGATGCATGATTAACCATCATAAGACCATGTGAAATCAAAGTGTGATGTGGCACCTAGCTATACATGAGTATCAACCCTTAGCTGACCAAGTTCATGAAGATTTCTTATATCCTAATGATAAAATTCATTATTTATAACTTATCATTCATGTGACCAATAAATTATGATCCACTCTCTAGTAAAGGGATTGAAGAAACCATATGGTGTAAGGACCCTAAGGTAATGGATTTATTATTATAATCCCAAATTGGCAAAACTATTATTGTTGGTTTAACATATTTTTAATATTCATTGTATATTAGGTGATAACCCTAAATGAATGAGTTCTTGCTTGTATATGAGATTTTTAGGGAGGTTATGTTCATTTTTAGCATAAGAATTATTAAATGATGATCATGAAAAGACTCATGTTGATGAAGAGATGGTGCCTTATCTCTAATCAATGGTAAATAATTCTTATAAAATGAAGTTATATATTATATTAAGGGATTTTTCAACTGAAATAGTGGTGGTGAAATGACCCCTAAGCATTGTGGATCATGTTATAATGATCTAATGGGATAATACTAGAATCTGCCTTTCCTTGTGTGAGTTTTGAAAGGATAATAGTGGCTTAAGGGCTATGGCATATTATCTTGGTAGTATTCCATTGATATCTATTACCGATCTTAAAATATTATAAAGCCTGCCTAAGGGAAGCTTAGTATGATGATTCTTCTATGAAATCATTTCATACCTTTCATGTTATTTTTTTTACTTCTCTATTATCATATTTACATGCTTAGTAATGGCCAATGAGATAATCTCTTATATGATTAATTGTATGCCTATGTCTCTAACATTGTATTTATGGATGAATTGGGATACTAGTTAAATTATTATGTACATCTTAGGTCTGAATGTATCTCTCTATTATCTCAAACTATCAAGGCATAACTCCATAGGGTAATCAGATAGTTAGATAGGGTTGAAGATCCCTAGGTGGTTTGATAGGGAAGGTGAGTTCCTTCTATAAGGGTAAGAGGCAATCAATGTAGACCCACACTCTAATACCCTTTGAATACTATACCATCGACAAGGAAACATTCTTATCTATCGAATCCTCTAGAGGTCTTCATCCCTAGGTGAGTATCCATTGTGACCAAATCTATTTATTGGTTATCTACACATTAATTTACAAATTTTAAGATATGCGTAATGAATAATAAAGTTGTGTAGTAGGCTTTACATGGAGTTCAATTTCCTACTCTAGGAAATAACTCAGATATTTTCAGTGTTGTTTAACTTACAAACACACCTCTTAGTTCTCATCACATTTATTCAATCACTATATATGTTACCCCTATCCATACCCCCTCAAGGCCACTAATCCCATAACAATATTTCAAAACTCCTAGCCCTTCATTATTCCTCTGATTCAATTTTTGGAATAGGTTTAAAATAACCTAAGAATTCATATTCACATCTCCCCTAGAAGGATCTTAAAGTTAGACCACGTGATCCACCTCATTTGGTAAAATTATTGATGAGGATGACATGCCCTAAGAAGAAGTTGAATAATATATAATAAATTCATGAGTTTCCTACAAAGTACGGCTCAAGATAGTCCTTGCTCCATTATACTTACTATAATGAGCCAAACTCATAAATTATTTGGAGTCCCTAAATTAATGTCTCCACCAATAATTTTCAATATGAGCCTTCCTATCATCATTACAAAATTTGTTTATTATTTAATAATCAACACTTTCTACATTAAACACTAACTATTTAACCACTTGGTCATAAATAAGTCATCGACTACCAGGTTTGACCTATAAAACTTTAAATTCCTTTAACAGATCCTCTATATAGTACACAATATCATCATACATCATGATCACCAACACTTCTGACCTAAGTAAGAAATTTACAATCCCACAGAGCCACCAATTTTATTCAATTCTTATTCCTTTAAAAAGAGAATCTATTTATAAATTAATAATAAATATTTTATACTAATATATATATATATATATAATATAATATAATATTATATAATATAAAAATGCATATACAATTTTCATAATTCTATAATAATAAAATTTAATATTATTTACTATTATTATCATATATTATATATAATATTTTAAAAATTATATAATATGATAGACACAAATTAATATTTAAACTAAAACCCTGCACTTGTAACCACTCTACTACACACTTAGCTCTAGACCTATCTTAGGTCCCTTTTTGATCACTTTCAACCACCTTACACACTCTTCTAAGCTACTAGATGACCCATGAATGTAAACATCCCTACTTTTTCAATATTAGACATATTTTATGCCCTACCTAACACTCAGTATGATGAAATTACCCATTCAATAGGAGTGCCCTAAGGGACTATACCTCACTACTCTACTGTCCTTACCCCCTTTCATGTCCTCCCATGAAATAATAGATCACTTTCCAAAATAAAAATTTATACGAAGGTTTTCATATGTCCCTAATGATCCCCTCTTGACATTAATAAGACCCCTTATAATGAATTTCAAATATATGAATATATTAAAAACTTTTTAAACCATTTTTCATAAAATGGGCTTCCACATCAAAAAACACTAGATTCATAATTGCACATTAAGAACAATGTACCCATTTCTCCCAATTCTAATTAAATATAACCCTAGTATTCAAGAACTCATGTTTGAATATAGTTTACAAGTCACAAGTCATTATTAAGTCACTTAATCACATCCTTACTATACAAACATCTAGTATATTAAACTAGTTATTCAGATACCACCATAACATGGGATAATTACATGAATTTTAATCCCTCTTCAGAGTATTGGTATGTACGCAATGATCATCACATGAGATGTTGTGATATTGAAAAAATTCAACTATTGATCCCATTTTTAACATTTATTTACATTGGTATTCATATGTCAAGGAGCTAAGGATTTAAAGGAAACCCAGTCACACAATGGTATCAATTATTACAATCTCTCACACCTCATACCGGCTCTATAGAAAAAGACCTAGATAACCAAGAAACTTTAGTTTCATCATTATGAATGGATAATAGCACCAACCCTCTAGTATAATGTTATAAACACTATTATCCAAGCCTAGATCAAGTTCTTGACTCTTGATACCAATCATCAGATCCCTAGACACAACAAATTTCAATGTTTGATTCCACCCACAAATATAGTTTACATCAAAGTCTTTATTTATCATTACACTTTTCTATTTTTAGTAGGTTTAGAAAATATAGTAGTTTCAAATTAGTAATGTTATTATTTTTTTATTATTCCTTTTGTTTTTCATAGTAGTGTTGTCATCTAGGATTTTTATAAATCTAATATTTTATGAAAAAATATATTAATATTATTTATATGTAATGTATTATATATATAATTACTTAATAAAAATTAAAAAATGAAATGAAGCAATGATTGAAGAAGGTGATCAAAATTCAAGTGAATACATGTTAATGAGAGTGATTCAATATTTTTAATAAAGATGCATAAGTTAAAGGAAATTGATATCATGCAGTATAAGTGTGAATAAGGCATTAACCACTGATGGTTTTTACATTTTTATATGAATGGGTTTTGTTTAAGTCTTCTTCTTTAGAAATTTATTTGTGTCTTGTATGGTCTATGCTACTACCCCTTGTCTATTCTTTTTTATATAGGCCAATGGTATTATTATCATATAAAAATCTTCTAGTCTTAGATTCACATTTTTACCATGGCATCCTCTATTTTTTGTGCCAAAATTTCTTTGTTTCCATTCTTTTTATAGAGACAATATCCTTTGCCTTCTGCCTAGTGCCCTTGGCACTTTTCAAGGCTTCCTACATCTAATGATTGGCCTCCTTTGTATTTTTTTCAAAGGTTTATTTGTTTTCCTCTATTTTTCAAAAGACTTAATATTTCTAAAGTTATAATAGATGGATGCAATAAGAGGAGAGATATATTACTTTGGCCACATTTAGAAATGTTAATAATCTCACATCATCATATATGGTTGAGATTTAAAAGAGTATTGATGATAGTCACTAATAAATTGAATTTTGAAGAGAAAAATGTTTTATAAAACACACTATTCTATATAAGTGGTATTTTGAAAAATGAACCTGAAATATGTGTCCCTTTGTTGTCAGATGTGTGATAAGGATTTTTACATATAACTACTATGGATGGCGGTCTTCCTCTAAATGACCCCACCCAATAGAACACTTCTTATGGGCTACCTTTATTTATTAAAATCATCTCAATGATTTAATCCAATTAATTTGTTTGAAAAATAAAGTTTACTTAGTCCATTCCCATGTAAGGAATTGATGATAATTTTGTCTCTTAGTTATTCTTTGGGCATTATCTCAATGATAATGTTGGTTCTCTAATATAGATAGAAATGAGATGAGATATTTAAATAAAATATTAGTAATTTGATTAAGGCCAAGTAATGGATGTGAAAGAAAATAAACAACCCTTGTTCACTAATTACATGATAAATAACTTGGTTGGTGTGACCATCGATGGTGATTTTGTTGTGCCAAGTCTCTACATCTTATGTGTAGCTTGAGTCATTAATATAACACTGCTGAGATGGGGGCAAGACATTGAAATTATATAATTTATTTATATATATATATTAATTATAAATATAATATATTATAATAATATATAATATATTACATACTTACAAATATAATATATATTTGTAAGTATATAATATATATTTTACTATTATCAAAGGTTATTTTAATATATATTTTAATGTTAATATAAATTACTTGTTTATATAATATATGATAGTATATATTATTATGGGTAAAATAGTATATATTAATAATATATGTAATAAAATTTATAATATAAATATTATTATTATTATTATAATATATATATATATATATATATATATATATATATATAATTTTTTTTTTATTATATTAATTAAATATAAATATTAGTATTTCAATACATATTTATAATTATAGTAGAATGATACATTCTATAATAATTTTTAATATTATTAAATAGGATATATTTTAAAATTTTATAGATATTTAATAATAATAATAATAATAATAATAATAATAATAATAATAATAATAATTATTATTGTTATTATTATTGTTGTTGTTGTTATTGTGTATTAAAAATATTATTATAATAATATGATATATTTTTAGTAATATTGTACTTATATACAATGCATGGTGTTCGCTACATGTAGGATTTAGAAAACGTAACCCATGGATTAACTAATTGATAGTCACTCATCTCTTTGCCAGATTTGTTGAAGGTCAATTTGTGAGTAAGGAATCACTGTGTATATTATGTCAATGTAAATTCATTGCAGTTGGTGTGTGTTACAAAATGTTGGGGAACAATATTATATATAATCATTATAAATATAATATATTTTAAAAACATATTAAATATATTAATTATTTATTTAATAAACTATAATAATATAATATAATATTAGTAGTACTATATCTGTCAAAAATTTATGGTGTTTCTTGCATGTATGATTTAAGAAATGCGTGCAATGCAAGTTTGAAGTGTCAAGCACTCATCTCTTTGCTAGCATTCTCTAAGTTTAATCTATGATTATTTAGTGATTCTGTATATTATTTTAATGTAAATATATCACATATTATTATAGTACATTGGATACTAGAGGGTTCATATTGTACACTAGATGTAGATTAAAAGTACCTAGTGGATTTACATGCCCTTCAATCATTACAAAAGGGTCTACAACTTACACAGATTCAACATCTCTAATTACTCATTTTATGTTATCAAGGGTTGACAAATATGTCATGATAGTTGATTTGAATGTGATGAAACTCCACATATGTTGTGAAGCTTCAATCATCACTATAATGTCACTAGTCTCAGTGTAATACATTGAAATTATATATATTAGTATATTATATATTTATATGTATAAATACTATTAAATTATATTGTAATATATATTTTTATATTAATATATATTAATGGTATATATAAAATAAATATAATTTTTATTGTAATATTAATATATTATTTATGATTATATGTATTATGTGTTACTTATAATAACGAAATATAGTTTTTAATATTATAATATATATTTATCATTATAATTGAATGATATATTATATAATAATTTAGAATATTATATATATTCTAATATATAATATAATAAAATACATTTTTAATTATTAGAAAAAAATGATTAATTTGTAAACACAATAAATATATTAATTATTTATTATATATATATATATATATATATATATATATATATATATATATATATAATTTCTGACTTTATATATATATGTATGTGTGTGTGTGTGTGTGTGTGTGTGTGTGTGTATATATATATATATATATATATATATATATATATATATATATATATATATATATATATATATATACATACATACACACTCACATACATACATATATATATAAAGTCAGAAATACTATAGATATTTATGTGAGTGTGTATGTATATATATATATATATATATATATATATATACACACACACACACACACACATACATACTCACATAAATATCTATAGTATTTCTGACTTTATATATATATGTATGTGTGTGTGTGAGTGTGTATGTATGTATGTATGTATGTATATATATATATATATATATATATATATATATATATATATATATACACACACACACACACACATACATATATATATAAAGTCAGAAATTATATATATATATATATATATATATATAATAAATAATTAATATATTTATTATGTTTACAAATTAATCATTTTTTTCTAATAATTATATATATATATATACACATATACATACACACTCACATACATACATATATATATAAAGTCAGAAATACTATAGATATTTATAGAAAATGCGTAGCATTCGCTGCATGTATAATACATATCCCATTCAACCGCCAAGTGATAACTAATCAAGTGATAATATTTTAATGATATTAAGTTAGCATCCTAATTGTTTACATTTTTTCAAACGTTCTTTTTAATGATGTTAGATACTTATTTATACTCAAGAACCATGTGGACCTAGGTGGAACAATTTAGTTCTTTTCCATAATCGTAATAAAATATATTATATATTTTTTTAATAAGCAATGTAATATATTTTTGAATAATAATATTAGTTTTATTATAATTTATTAATATAAATAAAAATTATAGTGACATATTTAATAATAAGAAATGTAATAAAATAATATAATATATTATTAGTAATACTATATTTTATCAATACTATATACCTAAATGCATTAATATAATAATAAAATTATATATAATATAATACTAATATTCATTAATTATCATAAAAAGTTCCTTACAAAAGATATATTTTATTATATTTAAGCAAATTACATTCTAAATATACGTAAATTCATACCAATAAGATCCATAAGGGAAAACAACAGGAAACATTAAAAACAAACAAATAAAACTAAGAATCTAAATGCTTTATAGTAAAGGTACTGACACAAAAAAACTCAAAAAAATGACATAAGCCCACTAGCACAACAAATAGAGTTTCCCAATAAAATAGACCCATTTAAGGTAGATCATCACACATGGTCACTCATAAAAATGGGGGAGATAGTACTCCATAGAATGAACATCCATCTTCTCCTATATTTGCTAAATTTGAGTATCGAGTTGTAATCCCTCTTTGGATAGCATTGGAACACTAAATCAACCTTATATATATCTTTAAATATCTATGCATTACACATTACACATTACAATATTTATCTAAATCAACCTTATAACTATCTTTAATAGTAATTGGCACACTAAATCTACCTTATATCTATCTTTACACATTACACATTACAATACCTATCTTTATGCATTATGCATTAAAATATCTATCTAAATTAACCTTATATCTATCTTTAATAGTATTGGCACACTAAATCAACCTTATATCTATCTTTAAATATCTAATGCATTACACATTACACATTACTTATTATCCCTCTTTTGATATTATTGGCACACTAAATCAAACTTATATCTATCTTTAATTATCTATGAATTACACATTATGCATTACACATTTAATAAATCAGCTAAATATGAGGTATATATCTATCTTTAAATATTTGTGCATTATGTATTAACCAAACTCCACATGATATAATTAAAGGTATGGACTTAAATTTTTCTATGTTTAGATTATACCCTAGTTGAAAGCCTTCTTCGATAGTATTGGCACACTAAAACAACCCTATATCCCAAAAAAAATCTGAATAAATGAGCAATAGATACCTCCCAACCATTGCATGGAATACACATTTCTAGACTATGATTGGTTATTTTTGGTAAGACATCCCTAGTGAGTAAATTATTTTAATGATAAAACCAAATAAATGGGAATATGAGATTCCATATGTGATTCCAACACTAGATCTGATGTTTTGTCCCTATATGAGTAATTAATGACTGACAACTAGTTTTAGCTATATAAATTCCTGTCATAGTATTTTTTTCTCTAGATGAGTTGATCATACTCATCTTGAACCCCCATATATTCTAAACTTTAGAAAATAACAAAATATGTCATAATCATATCCATCTCTACCTTCTAACCCAAGTATCACTGTTCTTTTCCATTCTTTTTTTTCTATAGAAGATAACCTACAATAGGTTACCTAATTGAAAACTAAAATAACATTGTTATCGATATTACCAACCATAAATTTAGGAACTTTATAACCACAAACACTACATAATGATGGTCCATAACCAATCCTCTCTCTCATTTGATTCCCTATCTACCACATATACAAAGTTCATAGTAGAGGAAAATCTAATAGCATTATTTTCCAAATAATAGAAGTGGTATGACATTATTTATTTGTGTTCTTAATCCAATCTTCCATTGAATTATGTCATATATATTTATGGGTCATGAATTGACTCTAAATTCACCTATCACCAATTGATCTCCAAACATGTTTGGTAGCGAATGCCTTTCTAAAAAAATGAATATTCTTAAGACACCATCCTCTTTGGTCTTTTGGAATGAAAATGTG
>JARHVA010007445.1:222500-250000 GCA_037957365.1 Torreya grandis
TCCACCTGAGATGAATCAACAACCAATGCCTCATTTACTTCATTTTTCAGTTTCCTCCAATCAAAATAAGTATGCACCTATTTTCACCCATTTCTTATTATGAAATTTAACATGATAGACCACCATGTATCCATTACTATGACATCTAATTCACCTAAAGGGGATACCTATATAATATACAATCTATTTTTGATAGATAGATCCATTTGAATGATTATTTCCTCCACAAACCCCTCCTTAAGATCAATACAAACTAAAATATGACCAATAGTAATTACTAAAAAATGAAGAAACACTCATTTCCACTCAAATAATTCCCAAATAGAATTCCCCATCTCCTTCAAAACATCCACATAGAAAAATTCCAAAGGTAAATTAGGGATTTCTAGCCAAACTATAAAAATATATGATTTTTCCTATTTAGGATCAAATAATGGTGTGTATATCTTGAGAGTTAAAAGTTTTGAATCCCAATGTCAGATTTTACCCATGATGTTCATCACATCACATGTATCCATCAAAATAAAGTCCATCCACCCTCTATTTAGTTTGACCCTAATAAATAATAAATTTTTTACATGATATTTATAAGCTAGTAATAAACTTTAGTCTGTTGGTTGTTTGATTATAAGTTCTAACAATCACCCTATGACAATCTCAATGGGGTGGAATCCACAACTGATTAATGGAACAAATATCTAGTTTAATCCCTCCTATGCCTCATTAATCACCAATTATACCAAATATTAATGAGGATATTTATGTCTTCTACCTCCAAAATTGAATTGATTCATGGCCACACATTTTGATTTCATAATGGATAGTCATTGTTGATTTTGATCATTTATTAAAAATTATAAATAAGAGGGTGAAGACTACCATTTTAAAGCTTCATTCATGTAAAATTATTATGCATAAATTACAATAGACAATCTTTAACCATTTTCAAATAGAGATAAAATTCATAAGCCTAAGCTGTTGGTGCATTGAGAGATGATGGAGGATAAAGTTAATCATCATTGATAACGACATAAAGTACCAAATCAATGGAAATTAATACTTCTTGGCCACTCTTGGAAGGAGTGATGATGTTTATGGTAGTATTCCTTCTTTTAATATCTCTTAGAATTCATTTGTAAAACCCCATGAGTGAGTAGCCTTAACACATTTTGTTCTTTATATTTGGGTTTTTATCTAATAATGCATGGAATAAACTTCTTTGGATTCCTACACTAAATATATAATGGAATGATGTTGTTTTAATTAGTGACAATGGTTACTTATAAAATATATATTGAGGACACAAAAACCTTAATAAGTAATTGATAGTATTAGCCAAATTATTAGTCCTTTTATATGATTATGGTAAGTTTTTGTATTGAATATGTAGCTATGGAATAATTCTAAATAAGATGATCTTGGTTGTCCTCTAACATATCTATTATTAGTTCATTACATTTGGGAATAGAACAATAATAGTTCTAGTGTATTTGCAACATGGTTATATAGTTTTAATCTTAGTTTATGCTTTATAGTTATGTCATTTGGTAGCCAGAAACTAAGAGCTATATGATTTTGTTAAGAACAAAAATGGAAAAAAAAAACTTTATAGAGGATATTTAGTTATCCTTAACTCATTTATAGAATATAAAGGCTTAGTATGACAAATTTTATTTGTGATTACTTATGGTATATACTATTATGATTTTATTGGCTCTCTTGATCTTCACATTAAAGTTATTGAAAAATGTATTAAGATATATATACAATCTCATGCGTACTTTTATTACATTAGTAAATTACTTGTGAATAGTTTATTTTTATGCATGATTTGGTAATCATAACTCACCTTAATAAAGGCAAGGCATTAATTAACAAACCTAGGTTGATTATGTTTAAGAAGCTTATTGATGAATAAATAATGTAGCTGTTCATAGTTATATTCATTGGTTATAAGGAAGGATGTGTGCCTTTAGTTTGAATTTTTAGAAATGTCTTCTTATATTCATTATTATAATTAAATGACTTAAATATGGAATATCTTCATTTTTCATTTTTTGAAATAATTTGGAACAAATTATACATTGAAGATTCATGGATTGTGTTGCATTAAACCTAATTGAAAAATGTATGAAATTAGAAGCATATTAGTAAACATAATACTAACCTTAATCATCCCCTAATATGGTATCTAGCTAAACTAAAACATAGTGAGCCCATATATGGCCATGTTATTTAGATTCTTAAATGTATTTAAACAATAAGCTAAATTCGTAACTCATTACCTAATCGACCTTACGGAATAAAAAGTTAGATTAATTTTTAATGATAAATTTCAATATCTTTTTATATTCTATTGATTCATTCTCCTAATCAGAATTTAGATTGTTGATATTGGACTTTGCATGATCTAAAGTTGATATTGTTGAGCATACCTTTGTGTGGATTTTTGAGTTACTTTTTGTCTAGCATGTGATATAACCCATACACCCTTACCCTCCCCCTTAATGGAAATTTACTTTGACCCCCCTTCAGGGGCTCTTTTTTAACAAATTCATCTTAATGAAATAAAATTTGAAGTTAACCTATTTTATTATTTCCAACCATGATGGTCCTCTTTTTGAAGTTCCTTGGAAATGTTTGAATGTTGTTGGGATTTGATTTTGGGTATGGAATGATTCTAAGGTGATTTTTTTTATTGGTAATGGTTAAGACACATTTCCTTGTTGCATATGAGAGGAAAGAGAAAGAGATGTAGGGTGAAGGAAGTCAAGGGTGGTAGAAGGAAGGATGGGAATTCCATAGTCCAAGGAGAGAGAGGGATGGGAATATGACAAAGGAAGTTGACATCAGAGAGAATTGGATCTATGGTGAAGAGGAAAGAGGTAGAGTAAAGGAAGGATATGCTAGTTAAATCTACAGGATTTGATTAATGATGAAAATGAATAATGGAGGAGGAGAAACAAGGAGAGTAAAAGATGGGTTTATGAGGGGGAAGAAGGGATAATAAAGAGGAGGAAGGAGGATTAATGAGGATGAGGGTAATTTAGGGATTTACGTAAGTAGAAAAAGAAGAGAATAATGGTCTATCATGATATAAGATATAGACAATGATGTATGGAAGCACTTGCACTATGAAAGAAAGAAGACTATGAATGGGAGAGGAAATACACAATGGAGCTAGGGGAGATAAGGTGACACACAAGTGAAAATGGGCAAAGAGAGTTGAATAAGGGAAATGGAAGGTAATGACATGTTGATCATAAAAGGAGGAAAGAGAATATAACATAAAACAATACTAGTCCATATTTCCCATGATAGCCTATAAATAAAGATATATATGGGATACACAAAAAAGTTAAAATCTTATGTTGCTTATTTACTACCATTGTAAGTCTAAAATGAATCATTTTAGGATTAAATTATTATCTTCCATATTAATTTAACATTTTTTAGATATAGATGAGGTCCATCCCTTGAATAAGCCTACCCTTTTGGGTGTAAATGAACAACTCCATAATTATTCCTAATTGAAAAACTAATATGGTAATTAGCTGCAAATTAAAATGAATACCTATTGGTCCTATTGAAGATATGTACTAATTACTATGAAACCAAAATTTAAGGTAATAAATTATTTTCATTCATTTTGAAGCCAACTTGTGACACATTTTTTTAATAATTAAAGGTAGAACATTAAGGTGGGATGACCCAAGTCATAGATTCAATTTAGAATCCTTTGTAGGTAGCACCCACTTAATTGCCTAAGCTACCTCTAGTACTCGTTACATTGGGATAACATTAATTTTCATTTATATTCAAATATGATAAATGTGAGGTGAATGATTTTGATTGGTACCCCTTATAAATCATTAATGGTAGGTGTTATGTTAAACAGGTCCATTAATCATTAATATTAAGATGAGGGATGGATTTAATTATGCACATAATAGCCATTGAATTCACATGACTTATTAACACAAATATAATATTTGAATTGTACACCATATATTGTCTATTAATAATTGGTAAGCATAAGTCATTTATAAATATTTTTTAATATATTGAGGGGATCAATATTTGAATGAATGGATAACTAGACTTGGGTTATGTAATTGTAGGATTTATTTTGAGTTCTAGGGTGTAACGAGTAAAGAAATTATATTATATGCTTCTAAATAACAATGGATGCCTCTTTAATATTAACTAATAAGGTAATGGTGTGATGATCTCATGAGCTAGAGAAGATGTTATTCACCCTTGGTAGGTAGTACCAATACAATTTCCTAAGATACACTATGTATTCATTTGATTTATAAGAACATGTTCTAACCTAGTTATAATGAATCCTTCATAATAATTAATGGATCCTATTATAAATTTGATGTATTTTTAATTGATTATTGTTGCCATAAGAATGATTTTTATTTATGAATTATTGGTCAATCCTTCCCCATTTACTTAGTGAACATATAAATCTCATTTCATGAACATGTTATGAGCCAATAATAACATTGGGTGCATGAAGTGGCTATTCTAGTTATTCTTAAAATAATCATGTAACCTTCCATAAGGTGGGATTGAAAAATATCATGTAAAGGCTTGAATTTCATGGACATAGATTAATGACTAAATTATGAGGTTGAAGCAATGTCTAGAGGTTGTTGGCACTTGTTATACGTTTTGAGAATGCTTGATGGTTATATGGATTTATGTTTAGTTTTGTCATTCACCTTTGGGTGTATGTTGGTGTTGTATATTGTGGTATATCATTTTATAATTGACTATTGCATGTTGACTAGTGGCTAAATCTCTCCTTTACCTGCTCAATTAAGATTTTATAAAAGTTGTTTGCCTAACTCCACCATCTAGCGAATGGTTGGGATAGTAAGGACTTCCATATAGTTGGGCTTATTGGACTGATGTTGAAAAATTTTATTATTAAATATTCTTGGTAGTATATCCCTTCATTGGATGCTCTTGGTGATGAAAAATTAATTGTTGGTAGCTATTACTATTTATTTCACTATTGAATATATTCTATGTAATGGTTCACCTAATAAATTGATGTTAATTGGCTGTCACATTTCTATACATAAGTTTTATTATGTTTATCTTCTTCTTTATATTTTAGACATCCAATTCCTATCAATTTTTTGATGAAATTTTCAATCTAGGAAATATTCTGTGACAATGTACAATCTAGGCCAAAATCACTAAAACACACTAAATGGTTCGAACTTGCCATGTATAGGTGCCGATTTAGTCTAATGTGTCCCTAAAAGAGGTAATGCATTTTATGTGATTATTATCTTTTCTCAAACCACTTCAATTCAATTTATGACTACACAAAATGATGTTCCAAACCATTGAATTCTTATAATATGAAAGCACACATCATGTGCATGTGTTATTTTTAGTTCACAATGCTCAAAATGGGGTATTGTTTAATACATAATTGGAACCTTCTTATAATTATATTCCAATCAAATTATATCTTAGTAGATTAACACTTTGACTAGTTCAATTAAATGAACTACCAAATTCTACAGAATTATAGAAAATTAATTAAACCCACTTAAGATAACTAAATCAAATTAAGATCTTAAGTGAAAATTCTATGTAAGTTATTGAAAATTTATTAATTGGAAATCAATTCATCAATTTTGCATCACCTTATGACATCATTAGTAGGGCGGCATCCATAAGCCATTAATGGAACAAATATATGGTTTAATCCCTCCCATGCCTCACTAATGCCCAATTATTTCAAATATTAATGGGGATATTTATGGCTTGTCCCTATAAACATGAATTAATTCATGGCCACACATCTTCATCTCAATATGGACAGTCATGGTTGATTCTGATCATTTCCAAAAAGCTATAAATAAGAGGGCCAAGATCATCATTTTTAAGATTCATTCATGCCAACTTATTGTGCATAAATTATAATAGCCAAGCTTCAACCATTTACACATACTAATCCAATTCATGAACTTAAGCCATTGGTGCGTTGAGAGATGATGGAGGATCAAGATACTCATTATTGATAAATAATTAGAAGACCAAATCTAGGGAACATCATGAATCTTGGGTACTCTTGGAAAGAGGGATGCTCTTGAGTGGGTTTGATGGTAATATTCCTTCATTCAATAGCTCTTAAATTTCATTTTCAAAACCACATGAGGGAATAGGATTATCACATTATGTTCTTTATACTTATTTGGGTTTGTCTATACTAATGCATGAACTAAATTGTTTTATATTCCTACTCTACATTTTGGCATGCCTAGTGGGACCATCCATTTGATATAATCAAGGAGATTACATTAAAATTCGTAGTTTTACCAATAGATGTTTATAATATTTGAAATTTAGGGTTTTCCTTCATTCTTCATGTTTTTCTACCTTTTTTAGCGACACATAACTTATATAGAGACTGCCATTGATTATGTTTGACAGATGTTGATCCTATAGGAACCAACTTTGGTTATTGTGTGAAGAATAGTGAATGGTGAAAAACGTGATTAATGGGTTTTTATTGAGGTTTTATTGATCTTATTCTATGTTTAAACACTTGCATGTTATCTGTTTAATTATTTTCCTATAGGATCTAAAGAGATTTTGGGTTTTTATTCTTATTTTTATATAAAATTCTATTGTCAAAATTGTGTTCTATTTTCCTATGATTTTTCAAGAATTGACATTGATTCTAGTTGACTAGTGTTGAACCTCTATGAACCAACATTGATCCTTACGTGGAGTGATGTTGGTCTCTGAGACATAAAAGTAGAGACCTAAGATTTAATTTTAAAATATAGTTTTCTAATTTATCTTTGGGATTATAAATAGGTAAAACCCCCTAAGAATTCTAGGACCTTCACTGGAAAAAGGTAAAAGCTTGGAGGTGGTTAAGACTTGAATATTTTTTTTGGTGCCTAAAAGTAATTTAGTTGTATTTAATCTTAGTTATTTGAGAAATTTTTTACAAGTTTTTTAAATAAGGCCCAAAATTTCATAAGCATCTCACTTTAGTGATATAAAATAAAAATTCACACTTAGAGACATACTCTTAACAGTGTTTGTGTTATGCTTATTCTTTCAAAGTTATTTGATTTCTCAAAGTGATTTGTGTATATATGCTTTCCCTCCATCCCATTTAGAGAAATCAAGTAACCAAAAGTGATATTTATTTACCTTTGTTTCTTTTAGTCAAAAAAACATGAAAAGAACATTGATAGGGCCCTCCTTTAATGTATATGATTTAAGTGATCCTATAATGACCCTAAAGTGTTTTCACTTGTCTTTTATTTATGTATTTTAGATAGTGAGTAGGATTTCATCACTTCTCATATTTTCTCTAGGGAAGCATTGACCTGGGAGTTCATCTACTAGATTCATTTCAACCCCACTCCATGATTGGGTATATAAATCAAGGGTGACCCACTATGATGCTTGTTTGAATGATAAAAACAATCTCCACTAGTGGTAGTCCAACTCAGATAGTAGGGGCAATTCAGGCATCATATTACAGTGAGAAAGTGATAGACATAGTGCTCATAAAAGTGATAACATCTTCACACAACAAGATGATTGATGTGGACCTAATTGATTTGAGACATCTCTAGTGTTAGCCTAACTTGGGACTATCTAAACATGTGAAAAATTAGTTTTAGAACAACTAACTTACTACAGACATATTGTTGGTGCATGTGGGTAGCCTAAAGTTCCGTTTCATCATACAATCTCTTGAGAGAAGGAACATTGTAAAAAACCTACTTATTCATGCACTTTTATTTTTGTATTAACACTTGAAATCCTCTGAAGAGCATGGATACAGATGGAATTTAACAATGCCATGCAACTTTGTAAATTTTAGGACTTTGGACATTACACTTAGGTATTTATCATTTTATCCTTTACTTCCTTGGACATTTTAGAGTCTAAAATTTATTGAAAACAAAAACATATCATAAAATAAAACACTTTTGTTATACACCATTCTATTTGAGCAAGGAGGCATTACACTGACCAAATCAAAATCATTTCTTTCCTTATTCAAATAATCATTTATAACATTATGTTTTTATTTGATAAACAACATTTTTATGTTGTCCATTTGATTCTAGCCCAATTACCCACATTATAAAATCTCAAAGCTTAACATTTTTATTATAAATTTAAAATTTCACCTTTCTATGTTCAAGGACAAGGTGCTATCAGTTTTCTACTTACACTTAGTTTGAGTAAACTTGGGTACGATTTATCATTTGGACTGAATGCTATTACCTAGACTCATCATAATTTTTATTATTATTGTGGGCTTATATTATCTTGAATTTGCTCACACTGTAAGTTCTTATACCATTCTATGTCTTATTATCATGTGGTGGCATTGTGTTGCCCATTTGGTTTTATCCTTATACTTAGGAGTTCTTTGGTTAATCCACATTTTGATCTTCTTGGTTTGCATTGTTATCTTCATAATAAAAATAACCTCTTCTAGTTTCTATTTTTAACTCATCGTATATATATATATATCTGTGTGTGTGTGTGTGTGTGTGTGTGTGTGTGTGTGTGTGTGTGTGTGTGTGTGTGTGTGTGTCTATATATATATATATATATATATATATATATATATATATATATATATATATATATATATATATATATATATATATATATATCTAGATTTTATAATATGTACATATCTTTGACATAAGTTTGTTGTCATAGCTTGCACTTAAGGTTTCAAGGTTTTCATACCCTCTTCTAATATGATGATTTCAACAAACTAAAGCTGAGTAAATTCATAACGATTTATTCTAATTGTGTGGTACTATGGCACTTTTTTTTATTATAGTATCATCTTACCTTGTCACTTATTTAGAGAAACCAAATCACACCTTTCACCATTTACAAAACACATTTCATATCATAGCAAAAAAAAAATCTTCTATACATGACACAAAGGTATACTCATAATGGGGTATCTTATGACCCTAGTTATTTGGGCTTATTTTTTAAAACCAAACTAGTCCATGCCTATTTTCATACGTCAATCCCATTCTCCTAATTTTGTTTGTATGAGTAACTAAACTACATAGTGCTTAAAGGTTACCATTTTAGGGTATCCTCCTAATGCTTGCACATGCCACCAAGCTCCATAGAACTTGAAGGTTACCATTCTAGGTTATCCCACTTCAGATCATGTAAGACACCAAGATTTGTAGCACTCAAAGCTTACCATCATAGGTTATCCCCCTTTATATTTCACAAGTAGCCAAGATCTATAGCTCTCAAAGGTTACCATTGTAGGTTATCCTTCTTTAACTTGAAAAAGTAACCAAGCTCTATAGCGTTTAAGGTTAAAATTTTAGGTTATCATCCTTTAACTTGTATGAGTGAGCAAGCTCCACAATGATCTAAGGTTACCATTTCTTGACTTTTTCCTTTGGATTACATTATCAACTAAACTTTGCAATTCCTAATCATTATCATTCTAAGCCCATCACCAATTTTATTGAACCTATTATTAAAAATCATGAATGTGATGAGCCAATCTTTGTTGATCCCTTTTTTTATAGTATAATTTTTGGTTAGCCCATTATTAAATCATAAGCCATTATTTACCCTAGACCAACTATTCCCCAATTTAGATAATTCATGTTGGTCTTTGAGCAATAATATAACCAATAATTATCTCTTTAAGAAGCATCTTATAAGGACCAAAATGTGTTCAACTTTGAAATTTTACAACTAGTTATTAACTAATGCCACTATGTTTTAATTAAAACACCTATTTTTGACAAGTTAACATGTGATGAATCACCCTTCAATATTATAACTATTATTGAGGTTTCTGACTTTGACAAGCTAACCACCTTTGCAAAAACCATTATGTCGACTATTATCCTATTTTTAAATAATCTCCCTTTGACAATATATTCTATTTGAACTTGTCTCTTGACCTTTATATCATTATTGAGGTGTCTCAATTTGACAACCCAGCCTCTATGGAGTCACCCTTCGAGTTGTTCTCTTTCTTTGAGGAGATTCACCTAGATGAGATAGGCTATGTTGAACCCTTGTTAGATGAAACTATTTTTACAAATATCATTATTCCATCATAGGTTAATATTTGTCAAATATCAAATGTTCAAATTAGAATCTTTGTAGCAGCATCCACACTGGATGAATAATCAATATTAAATTCAGGTTATATTTTTGAACTGATATAAAATTTAGCATTAGAAATACATTTAACATCACTCTATACATCAGATTTAGAGTCTTTTAAGTTGGATTCATGTTAAAAATCAAATTATCGTTATGGTTGTTATAATATTGGTTACACTTGACTTGTAGATCAATTTCAATAAATTTGTGATCTTTTTATGGTTTTTGATGACTAGTTATTTAAATTCAATGCAATTTATCCTGATATATTCTATAAGTATTTTGTTTTCTTTCATCATATCATTATCACCACCTAAAATAGCCATTTTTTCACATTCCACCTCCCACAAGCATTGATTAGGACTGATAGAATAACACTTTGTTAAACTACATTCATGGTGACATATCAAGCACATAATATCCAGGGAACCAAGACCACATTCATGTATAAGAAGAACAATCTGCTAGTGAAACCTTTTCAGAGGTAGTAAGAGATAATAAATTTCTCAACTTAGCATCTTCTACTAAAACCTTTTTGGAGGCACTAGAAGAAAATCAAAGTCAAAAGTCAATGTTTATTAGTGAAATTTTTTTAGAGGAACAATGGGACAATCAAGATGAATCCATTGGTGTAACCCTCTTCAAGGCACCGATAGTTGAGCATAGTACTTCATTACAACTTAAAAAAATAGAAAAAATTGGTGGTCATATTGAGAGTATATTTGGAAGCCTTCGACCCTATTGTAACCAAAATTATGTCAAATCTAAAATTAGTAACCTTGTGTGTGACTAAAATTCCTGATCTTAGATTAATTCCCAACTATTATACATTCCATTATCATCCAATTTTACTTTACCAACTTATACCATTTATCTTTTTCCTTGTATTATTTACCATTCTTGGCTACACTTTTCTTTGTAGACGCTATAAAGACATTTTACCTAGAAATTTAAAGGTAGCTAAATTAAAGACCAACTAGGATCAGAACAACATCATTGGAATGCAAATCTGTAAGAGGTTCTTAATAGAGAAACTATTCATGAATGGTGTAGGCTAGTAATTTTCATGATTGATTATTCTATTTGCCTCATATATTGACTAAAATGAGCATCTCCAAATTAATAGGAGTAACAAAGCCATTTTGCATTTTCCATTTAACTTACCTTACCACTTGGGGGAAACCGTTTTTCCATTATATCTCATTTCCATCTTGTCATCTTCTTTAACCATATTGTATGTTATTTTACCATTCCTTTATTATTAACTAATGCCTATTTTTAGCCACCCTACACAACCCTTTTTTTAATCTTGGTTCTTATGGTTCTTCATGCAACTTCCATAACGAGATTCTGATATAATTTCACTAGTTTTAGAATTTTTAGTTTAAATGATAGTTTATTAAGGCAGTCTAATAGTGGAGCTATTAAGTTATATTTCATTTACCTTTGACTAGTGCCACTGATTATACCCACCTATGGGAAAATAAATGCTCTACTTTGTATTACTAATTATAACTAGCTATTGGAAAATTAGTAGCACATGCTTATACTATTGTATCATAATTATAACCACCTCTAGGAAAATTAAGAATACCAACTTTTATCATGCAAAGACACATCACCTTGATATTAATCTCATCGTTTGACTTTATTTGTGAGCTTGTTATTACCTGGTTGGGTCTCACCAAGTTTTGTGTTGGTAAAACTATTGTGACTTTAAGTCCTAATGGGACTATTAGGACATGCTCAATTCTCATTGAGGTTAGATTAGTGCCCATTTTCCATACACTCTCACCATTTTTATAGTTGTATACTGTCAATCTCTAATGAGTTCAACACATTGTGGACACACTCAACACTAGTCTTACAAAGCATTTCAACTGGAACATTATTTTATAATGTCCTCTTATTAAAAAGTAAACACAAATTCCTATGCACATGAATTTTTCCTATTTCATCGTTCTTCAGATTTATATCACACTACATATTATTCTACTATTATTTGCTTGTTATTTAGCAGGCATTATTCCCTTCATACGATCATAGGGGCCATTACAGTCGACTTTAGCTATTATTAAAACTTCTACTCTTGGATGTGCATCTCCTTGATTAATTGGTTCCTGATGCTATTATTTATATCCATGATCCCCATTATAGCTAGTTTAGTTATTGTTTGAACTCTTACCTATAGAACTACATCACTTTAGCTAGGTATTTCCTTAGGCCTTTTGTTCATATTTAATTTTTTTTATTATCCCAAAAACATAAAAAAAATATAAATTTATGAAAAAATAAATAAAAACATTCTCTTGCATTTTGTTTATTCTAATCCCATGCACTCACTATTTTATGAGCATTTTCAGGTTTGAACTCTCTCACCGTTTATGAGAAATTTCCATTTTTTACCTTTATTGTTGTTTTATGAGTACTCATTTGAAATTTCTCACCATTTTTCAAGCTCATTTACGTATTTCATATACAACACCAATCATGTTTAGTTATCATCACTTTCATTTTATCCTATTTCCTAAGAATATTACATTTGGCTTGAAGTTCATGCTAGATCATTTATCTATGGAACTATGTAGATAGTGTCCACTTGTCTCATACATCTGGAGTCAACTCAACCTTATTTCAACACCATTTTTTTTTCTGCTACTTCATTATCACTTACTGGAAACTTTATCTATTTTGGTCTTGTTATGTTGTGTCAATCTCATTATTTGATAGATTAGAGGTCACCCTGTCACAAAGAGTAATGCCTATATTACAATTACACAAACCATTTTCCTTTGTCATTATTTGTGTGTGTTTATTTGACTTTTATTATTATTTTCTTGTGTTTTTTTATCTCTCCATTTATTTTGTTAGGTTTTTTTAATCCTTAGTTGGTATTTCGTTATGTCTTTAGTATGTTGTCATTGTTTTTGAGTTGTTATTTTAATTATTTGTTCTTTTTTTTCTTCTTCTTCTTCTTTGGTTGTTTATTCTTGGTATTTTTTTGTATCAGGATTTTGTGTTCATATTTTCTCTTTAATTGTATTGTGTTATTATTTTTAGTTAATACATTCTATAACAATTTTTAGTCTAGTTTATAGTTAAGCTTGATTTGTTTAGAGTTGTATTTAACTTGTTCTTTTGTTTTTTTTTCCAATTACTTGTTATAAATACACATGGAACATGATTACTCATATCTTTCTTTGATGTTGTTTATTAAGTTGTTCTTGCTCTACTTTTGTACATTCTTGTTCCTACTTAAATCCTGATTGTTCATATCTTGATTTTAAGTGAGGTTACGTTTATGTATTTTTTTAATCTTTGTTTTTGTCATTTTAAAAAAAAAATTAAATATAAATAGTTGTAACTCTAGTATTGGTAGTTTCTATCACTAACATTAGTTATAAATATTCACATTTGAACTGACCATTTCCAATAGAAATAAAATGTTATTATAAGTTACTAATACTTATGATGCATAATTTCAATTTGCTATATTAAACACTAAGTGATCAAAGTCCAAAAGTAAATGAAGCTCAAAATATCATTTTAGAATGCACCATACCTAAATCAATAATCTTTTCAAGACTATTTCTATGATTAGTTTGGGATGTGCATCTCCTAAATTATACCATAACACCTAGTGAAGGCATTATCCTAGATATCCACATACTTATCATGATTTCATAATTGAACATTGGTCTATTTTTATTCTATTCTTATTTCCTCATTCCATTTTCTCCAACTTTTAGGAGAAATACATTAGGCTGAGGTTCATCCAGACTATGTAGGCAATGTTTGGAGACATGACATATTGTGGGATAACTCATCCACCCACTTCCTTCCACTCATCTCTCTCATCTCTCTATACATGATTGCATGCATGGTTTCTTATGGATTCTTCAATCACTAGACTAGTGCATATATGTTTATGCCCACTCATATTTTCTTATGGAATAGTTAGTCTTCATAGAAATTTATATATCGTAATGTGAATAATTATGAGAGCAATAGTTCACTATTATGTATAGTTAGTTTTTTAGATAAATTTTATTAGTAATTAGTTATCACAATATTTTATAAATAATGTTACAAATATATATTAGAATATATTATTTGTTTAGATATATTGTTGATATTTATATAAATTTATTGTATATAGTATTTTGCATAATCATAGGGATTTTAGGTGAAATATTAATGGAGAGATAATCTCCATGAATATAGTAATGATTTTCATATAAATATGTAATACCATGTATGGGTTTATAATTAGAGTGTGAGTAAATAATATTATATCACTACTTCTTATTGATCTCTTAGTGTTCAACTCTATGAAACTCTAGTTTTATCAATATCTTGTATCAGAGTAATGGAATCCTAAAGATGGTGACGGGTACTTTCTTGGCACTTTATCCCTATGGATGAGAGTTTCATAATTTCATTTTTATTTTTATACACTTGCTCATAGTTTTTAGAGTCTAAGAAATATTGTTGTGCCCTACTAGTTAGTCACAATATATCTACAAACTTGATCTCTTTGTGCATTATCGACTTGGGTTTATCTTTTTTCAAAGTCCAATTTTACACTTACATCGATGTCATGGCTATTCAAATTGTATGATATGTGACATATTCTCAGCATTGTACATCTTCTATGGCCTATCAATTTGAAAACTTACATTCATCATTCATGGTTTCATTCATCCATTCATGACTATAACATTTTGTACCATGTGTATAAGGAATATTGTGTGCATCTTCACCTCATACCACATATACTTATATTATATTTTCTATATCCTAGTTGTGCTTGAATCACACAAATTTTATATTATTTTAGTTTGAATGCTTGACCCCTAACATAATATCTTATATATTAGTTAGAGTTTTAATCCACGAAGTTTTTATTTAGAATATTATGTCAGCTACTACTCACTATCATTTTTATCATGTGTCTTATTATACTTTTTCCATTGTCAAAAAAGAATATAGGGGCTAAATTCATAGAAAAATATATCTAAAATAGCAAAATCATGGGTCTAGAAAATTTTTAAGAGAAAATAAAAATCAATTATTACGTGGAAACTCAGATGAGTGATTTTCAAGGCATTCTTTTCTATAGGGCTCGACATTCTTCATCATAACTCATCTTTTCCTCGATGATTTCTTACCAAATTCAGAGTTCTATGTGATCATTTTGCATGTATGTAGTTATATATCTCCAACATAGTGCTCGAGCCCATTCGTATGTTTCAATGGTAACTCATAGTATTTAGTGCTATTTTAAATTACATGGAATTAGTCTTTTATAGAGATTTGATATCAAGATCTAGTAGTAGGTTATGTCTTGTGATTACGTGTCAATCTTTTGACATAAAGTCTACTTTTAGTTTTCATTATTAGTCTTTGTAATTAATACATCTAAATGGCTTCATATTAAAATTTAAGAACTTAATTTATTTTTAGATTTGAAAAACCCATGTACATGTGTTATAGGTTTGAATATATCATATATAGGTTTTTAAAAAACAAAACTATTTAAATAAAAAAATATTTGTTTAGCATTTTGTCACTTGCATCTAGCCTTAGATAATATTATAGTCATTTTACATCTATTATCATTATTTTCAAAAAAAAAATCAATAAAATTTGTTTAAATGTATAATGACTCATTTTCAGGTGAACCTAACGTCGTAATTCAAATGTCATATGTGTCATTCTTATGGGAGGGACCCCATTTTATTCAAATCAATATGCATCTAAGATTCACAACTTCTACCATTGACTGAGTAAATTCATAAACTAGAGGTTGGAGGATAGTGGATAATGGATGCTTTATACACCTCTCATTAGCCATTAATGAAGGGGTGCTTCTTGATATAGTGGCACATATATATTTAATATTTTCAACATTTGTTTGATTATGTGATGAATAAGAGTTATATTTATTATTTTCTCACATAGTATAGTGCATAAAAATGATGTTTAGGAGATATAGGACTGAAATTTGAAAAGATGGTTCTTGTCATGGTTCCCACACTACATAGGTTGATGTGTTCCCTTAGTGAATGGGGTATGGAAGATGTTCCTATTCTGAGTTCCCACATTGATTTGATTGATGTGTTCTCGATAGTGAATAGTTGATAACAATTTAATGTGTTCATTCATTAATTTCATTAAGTCCAGTGAAATAAAAATTACCATGCAAGGCCTAAAGGGGGGAATGTTAGGAAATAGTTAGTCCTCACACTAATTTATACGTCGTAATGTGAATAATTATGAGAGAAATAATTCATTATTACATATAGTTAGTTTGTTAAATATATTTGGTTAGTAATTAGTTCTCGTAATATTGTTATAAATAATGCTATGATTATATATTAGAATATAGTATTTGTCTAGATATATTGTTTAGAGTTACAACAATATATCATATCTAGTATTTTCCATAATCATAGAAATTTTGGGTGAAATATTCATGGAAAAATAATCTCCATTATTATAGGAATGGTGTTCCTTTAAATATGTAACGTCCCGTATTGTTTTATAATCAGAGTGTGAGTAAATAATATTATATCAGTGTTTTTAATTGATCTCTGAGTGTTTGGCTCTTTAAAACTCTGATTTTACCAATATATTTAATATATGCGTTAGATTATATCTTTGAGCAAGGCTTGCCAATTTTTCCTACGAGGGAACAATATTTAGACCAATCATCGATCCAATCAACTTTAATAGGGGAAATTTAATTATAAATAATTATAATCAGCCCTATTGAGACAAAATCTATTTATCATCCAACCAAATCTGCTCTATTAGGACACATTATTAATTTATGGACCTCCTTTCTTTGGAGCAGTGCTCTCATTTTTCTTCTAATTCTAAGTTTAGTGGCTTTTTCCCTTATTCTAACAATTTCAAAGTGTGCAACTTGTCACAAGATTGATCATTCCCTAAGCTCACAACTTTTTCCCTCTTTTGGGGTATGTCAAAGTGTGTCACTTATATTTTTGAGATTACATTGTTCCCAATTCTACCCTCCTTGGGGCCCATTTTATTCTATTGCATTTTTTATCATTAAGAATCAATGTGTACAAGCATTAGCTCATACAAATATACTCTCATCCATGAGTTAATTTCACTCTTCCTCTCTTTTTTGAGAGTTTAACCCTCTCTTTCATCCTTAAATTCCCTTTCTAGGGGGCATCATGGGTTATTTATTCAATCATTACCTTCAAACTTCTTATTAATAACTCTTTCAATCTTTGAAAAGATGTTGCTTTGATTGAATATCTCCTCACACCTTTTCAAATAGGAGAAAAATGTAGACATCTAGTTCCTATCACTATTGTGCTTAAATTTTAAATCCAAACAATATTCTGGGATATAGCACAATCTAAGCCAAAATAAATAAAATGTGTTAAATGGTATGAAATTATCATGTCTAGGTGTTGATTTAGGTTAACGTATCCGTAAATAGGGAAATGTATTTAATGTGATTATTATCTTTTCTCAAATTACTTTGAGTGAAAATTTGACCTCATAAAGTGACACTCTGAACCATTAAATTTTTCTAATTTGGAAGCACATGTTACATGCATGCATTATTTTACATCCACAATGCTCTAAATTGGGTATTGATTTATACACAACTAATACCTTGTTCTAATTATACCCTAGTAAAATTAAAACTCAATAAACTGACATTTCAACTAGTTTGATTAAATGAACCACCAATTTTCAAATAATTGTATAAAATTAATTAAACCCACTTATGAAAATTAAATCAAATTGAGAGCTTAAGTGAAAATTCCATAGAAGTTATTGAAAATCTATTAATTATACATTCTTTCATTTATTCTACATCACCTTATGACATCATCAGTGGGGTGAAATTCATAACTCATTAATTCCTATGTTTTAATCTTCATTCATGAAAACTTATTATGCAAAAATTGTAATAGACAAGCTTCAACCATTTTCACATAGACATCAAATTAATTAGCCTAAGCCATCAGTGTAATGAGAGATAATGGAGGATAAAGCCACTCATCATTCATAAATAATTGGAGTGCCAAATCTAGGGAAAAGCATGCTTCTTGGCTACTCTTGAAATCAAAGACGCTCTTAATGGTAGTATTCTTTCTTTCAATAGTTCTTATAATTCATTTGTAAAACCCCATGAGTGAGTATCCTTGGAATATTTTTTTCTTTATGCTTATTTGGGTTTTTCTCTAATAATGTGTGCACTAAATTTATTTGTTGTCCTACTAAAAATATATGATGGAATGATGTTATTTTTATTAGTGATAGTGATTACTTATAAAACATGCAGCAATGACAAAAAAAACCTTAATCAGAAATTGATAGTGCTAAATCAATTATTAGTGTTTTTATATGATTATGGTAAGTGTTTGCATTGAATTTGTAGCTATGGAATATTTTTGAATCTGATGCTCTTGTTTATCCTCTAACATACATATTATTAATTCATTGCATTTGGGAATAGAACAACAATAATTCTAGTGTATTTACAACATGTTTATATAGCTTTAATGCTAGTTTATTTATTTTTTAATATGCCATTTTGTAGCCAAAAACTAAGATTTGTATGATTTAGTTACGATCAAAAATGGAAAATGAAATCCTTCATAGTGGAGAGTTGGTTATCCTTAATTCATTTAAAAAATATAAAGGCTTAGTTTGAGAAATATTAATTGTGATTACTTATGGTATATGTTATTATGATGTTACTAGCTCTCTCAATCTTCAGATTGAATTTATTGACAAATATATTAAGATATATATACAATTACATGCATATTTTTATTGCATGAATTAATTACATGAAAATAGTTGATTTTATGCATGATTTGGTAATCACAGCTCACCTTCATAAAGGCTAGGCATTAATTAACAAACATAGGTTGATTGTATTTAGGGAAATTATTGATGAAGAAATAATGTAGATGTTCTTAATTATATTTGTTGGCTATAAATAAGGATGTGTGGCTTTAGTTTGCGTTATTGGATATGTATTCTTTGATTCATTATTATAATTAAATGTCTTAAATATGGAATAATGTATGTGTTCATTTTTTTAAATAATTTGGGACAGCTTGTATGCTGAAGACACATGGATTGTGTTGCATTAAACCTAATTAAATAATGCTTAAAATTAGAAGAATGTGATCAAATGTAAGACTAATGTTAATCATCCCTTAGTATGGTATCTAGCTAACCAAAAACAAATTGAGCCCATAGATGGCCATGTTATTGAGATTCTTAAATTTATGGTATACATTGAGCCAAATTCTTAACTAGTTATTTACTTGCTCTTGCAGAATAAAAAGTTGGACTAACTTTGAATGAGAATGTTTAATGTGTTGTTATATTATTTTGATTCATTCTCCTAACTAGACATTAGATTGTTGATCTTGGACTCTGCACGATCTAAACTTGATACGATAGTTGGCTACCCATTGTGATGGAGCCCTTAGCTAGCCATGCCTGTGTAGAGTGGGGAGTGAACAAATATCAGGTATTGTTACTTTTATTAATCTCGTTATTTATTAAAGTGTAATGTGAGGATGCTAAGATAGATATTGTAGCGTATACAATCTCAAAAGTTAGTATCATCTTAATGGCTTTCATTACCTCTTGTCTTAGTTTAATTCATACCGTGGATTTCTATAAGTTTAATGTATGATACACTTTTTGTTTTGTTATTTGATGTTAAGATATTAATTGGTGTAGCATAAACGTTTGGTTGAAGTGGAAAACGTTGATGTTTTAGCTAGGTTTGGAAAATCACTATTTTGGATGCACAATTAACCATCTTGAGACCATGTGCAATCAATGTGTGATGTGACAGTTGGTTATATTTGAGTATAAGCCCATAGCTGATCATGTTCATGAAGATTTTAATAATTCATGGTTCATGTTACTGGTTAAATTATGACTCAATATTTACTAAAGGGATTCAAGGAACCATATCATGCGATCACCCTAAAGTCAAGTATTTATTATTATAATCTAGACCTAGTAGCACTATTAGAGGTGGTTTATCATATTTATGGTATTCATTTTTTATTGGGTGATAGCCCCAAATGGATGAGTTCATGCTTGTATAATGAGATTGTTAGGCATGTTATGTTCATTATTAATGTAAAAATTATCGCATGATGAACATGAAATGACTCATGTTGATGAATAGTACATGGCTTATCTCCAATCAATGGTAAAGAATTCTCATGTAATGAATTATATCTTATATTATGGCATTCAAAAAGTGAACAAATAATGATGCAATGACCCCTAAGGACTATGGATTGTGTTATAATGATCTAATGGGGATAGTACTAGAATCCATCTTTCTTTGTGTGAGTTTTGAAAGGATAATAGTGATTTAAGAGCTATGCCATATTGTTTTGGAAGTCGTCTAATGACATATACTGCTAATCTTAAAATAATGTAAGGACTACCTAAACAAAGCTTAGTATAATGATTCTTATGTATAACCATTTCAAAAATCGACAAGAAGAAAAGGGAATCAATATATTGCATTGGAGGTCCGCGATGAAATCTTCAGACTTCATAGTGGACCTTCAATGTTCATATTGAAATTCCTTAAAAAAGGGTTCAAAATTTTCAAAAACAGAGAATAGTCGAATTGCATAAAAATTCCAAAGGCTTAGTTTATGTTTTTTGGGTTGACATGGAGTGGAGAACCAGTTCTGCTCCTTCCTTTCTCCACATGTCTGCCTGCTCCTTGACCCTCACGACCCTAGCCAGCGCCTCTCTCAACCTATTAGCACTTGCGTCGTGGCAGGGTTGGCACCAAGAATGTTTCTGGGTATTCCCAGGCGCACTTCAGATTTGACTTAAAAATCCTAAAGCACAGACCCTATCATTCAATCAGCGGCCTCAAAACTACCCCGTTCTACGAACTGATAGTTATAATCTGCCTCGCTCACTGAACAATATCCAGCAATGGCACCACAAAGCCATCGATGCACTTGGGATCAACATGAGGATCATTACCCATGTAGTGATACTAAAACTTCAGGAAAATAGGGTCGGGGATGTGAAGAATTCCCTTGATGATGGTGTAATTAGCAAACTATTTAAAATTGGAAGCATTATGAGTCCTTAGGGTATTTATTCTTGCTTATAATGTCCAATGCTGTACTAAGATGGATCTGTTTTCTTCACCCACACCTTTTCTTCATCATCTCCTTTCTTCCTCCCGTCCTTTAATACCCACTCGACTTCCTTTTTCCTTTTTGCATTGCACGCTGCCCCTCAGTCCTCTAATTGTCCTGCTCCTTCACGGCCTGCATCCTCCTCTCTACACCCTCGTCGATTCCTTCTTCCTCCATCGAAATTCCCCCTTCTTTTCGTACCGTCATCCTAGAAACGGCGGCACCTGGCTTTGTGGCTCTGCCACTCTCCTCCATCCTACGTCAACTCTTCTCCTCCACTCCCAGTTCTCCTTCCTTCCTGCTACCTGTGCTTCCCTACGGCACCTTCCTCCCATACGCGACTAGGCCATGTGCCTTCACCATTTCCCACCAAAGAAAAAACATTCTTCTTGGGAAGGTCTAGCCGAGAATGGTGAGAAGCAATAAAACAATCCAACCCCAGGATCTCCGTAACACATGCGAGGGATCCAAAAAGACAATGCGCCAAATTTTAAGAGACATTCGATGGAGGACTTTTGAAAGTGGGTCAACATGGCCAAAATTATTAAAAAAAGGTCCACCAAAGAATAAATGCCAACCAAGATAATTATGGTCGGTCCACACAAAGCTTATGTGGTAATTAAAATACCACCTTATGCACGGTCAGTTTAACAAGTCGGCATCCCACGTAGGTATGGGTCCAAACAAGCTTGACAACCACGACGCTAACCAGAATGGGGTCAGAGACGAAGCACAGAGATAAAAGATTAGGTGAGTAAAAAATGGGAAAAATATAGAATGGTCCCATATACAATGGAAGCAAGACCAACATAAGACAAATATGGGAATGATCATGCAGATGCAAAAATAGCCTCACAAGCAAAATGAGAATGTAGACTAGAACCAAAGTCAATCCCAATCGATAAAGATGACCGGTGGCTTTTTAAATCTCTCCAATAGCATTTATTACCTATCAGAGTCGAACCCGGTGCTTATTAACCTTTTGTTATTATCCTGACTGGCAAAATCCACCTCGAGCCTAGCTCATCGACACATTCATGCAACCATGGAACAAAACATTAGTAGAATCCGTTCAAACATGAACATGCAATATCAATAAAATTATGATATAGTAGATTATTAAATATAACATTCATAATTGAAGTAAAATCATCAACTGCAGTGATAATGAGAATCATCCCAATTAATCATAATGATTAAATCATAGTAACTAAACTAGAACCACATCCATAACAATTACTCGATGTGCTAACTGTAACTGATGATCATGATGATATAATACAACATCTGCATAAATACGTGAAGTAGCAACCAAAATCTAGTACAACGTACTATAATAATACTCGATATAAACACCTACAGTGTGGCCTAAAGTCAAATCATGACATTGTCCTCCTTTTAAAGAAGAGCCATCCTAACAACTCATCAAATAGCCATGAAACACATATTATCAAAAAGATTTTCTACTTACCAAGTAGCAATATTTCATAACATTTTCCAAATGCTCAAAGGCACTGATGATTAGCCTTACCTTGCTGGTATTTCAATTATGGCCATTAGGACAGCAATGTATTTCTTTGCATTAGGCTATTAAGCAATGCCCTTCTTAATTTGTGTGTCATTTACAACATTAGGATGGGTAAACTAGCGTGTAGTATGCGTCCCTTTCAGTATTATGTTCCACAAGTATCCCAACTTGGTTGTAAATTCCCTAACTGTATGCCTTACAAGGCCTTTGGTTACAAAAAAAAATTATTAAAATTAGCCATACATATATTTACAAGCCAAATATGCTGTTACCTTAGCATATTGATTTGGCAAAAGTTGTTAATTTCAGCTTAGCCACTTCTGAATTTAACCATTTAATTCCACTTATGTGGTTGTGCAATTAAAATACTCTAGAAATACAATGTTCAAAGTTGTTGTAGCTTAACTTACCATAATATACTTGCCATCAAGAGTGCTACCTGCACTTCTCAACAAATATTACAACCATTAAGTCATCAAGTTATGTATTTATTGCTTAATTCATGTTAACAATTTGATTATAATAACCTTTTTAGGGTCATTATTCACTTTTGTGTCATCACACGTAGACCTACAACTTAAAGTCATCAGTTGCAATAGTTCAATCCAACTAGATTGCAATCATACTTATTTGTTAAAAATGGAAACCTCTACTATGAGCATTATGTCTGACACATAACATTGATGACATACATCATTGAATGCCATTCAAGAAACATAAATCCATATTGTTATAGTTACTTCTCTTTCAACCTTTTCCATCTATGGGTTAGTACAACATCTCTTTCGACCTTTTCCATCTATGGGTTAGTACAACATCTCCCACTAACCACATTGAACATCAGAGAAGCTATTTCAGGGATCACATACAACCCCAAGCCTCATACCATGTTCTCCATTACTTGTGCACACACATAATGGTCTAGGGAACCCAATCCCGCCATCCTTTCATTAGCTATCTAAGGACATTCACCCAAATTTTTATTATTCTTTTCGAGAGTTAACTGGGTACTCTAGATTTTAATAACCACTTGATCAGGTCTTTTAATTACTCTTTCTAAGCATAAAATTAGCATATATTCCAGTCATGCTTTTAAACAATAAAAAATATTCATTATTAAATATCCCTTTATGATATACATAAAATGGTATATTTTTCTCAACATGCTCACAATTACAAGCCAACACATGCCATGCGTTTCATCAAGTACATCCTTTTTGCTTTTACAACAAAGTCGATCTCATAGGATCAATGAGTGTTTCATAAGAACTTATTTCAGTCATATTTCATCATGGCTTAAATCAGTCAACCAACTGGCATGTTCAACCAACAAGCATAAACAACTACTCACATACCATAACCCACTTCTATTTCTTAAGAGCTCACCCTTATGCCATCTATGGGCAAGTTAACCTTAGAAACAATCTTGCCCATTCATGACCAACATATATAGGCTAGGTTATTTTGTTTAGCTAAGCACTACTCACCATAAGAGTGTTATATTAGCTTAAATCTATTGTGTTTAAGCCTTTTTATCAAAGCCATTTGTACCATAGTTCACAATACTCAATTCACAATAAAAAAATATCATTTTAGTATTGCATTTAGCACACCTTTTTTTTCCAGTCTCAAAACAAAATCAGTCAACACCATAATAATGTTTTGACTAAAATAGGTTAGAAACATCAACCATGTTAACTTTTCTTTGCAAAAAACATTTTTCCAATAAGCATGCCATCATACGTGTTCTAACTACACCATGGTTTTTAGTGCTAAGAACATTTAGTCACAATCTAACATGGCTAAATGAACAAATATTTAAGCATAATAGGTGTGAAAATAATGAAATAGGATGTATTGTCAAACCTATCAACTACCAACACATTCCTTCTAGTTATCATAAAATAATGACAAACTTTACCAAGTCTTAGCATAACCTACTAAGGTACTATTAGATTCCTACCTACACTAGGCATTGAGAATGATATGATGGTTAACCGAACCCATCATATGTTTTAACATGCTTAGCTCTAGGGGTTTCTCATGTGTAACCTTTCCCAAGAATAGATGTGCTCCAAGAAAGACCGTTATTACATATACATGCATTTGATAAGGTTACAAACAACTAGTTGTGTCTCATGGATTGGATGGCTTGTGATACTTGTTATAAAAATAGAACCCCTAAGTTTTTTGAATTTCACAAACAATTCATTATTATTCACCCTAAGAGGCCCTCCAAGCTTGCATCACACTCTTAAGCCTCCCAAATATAACACACCTCAGTGCCACATGATGGATCATTCATAGAACCCATCAATGGACACCAAGACATGTTTTCTATAATTCTAACAGCAAACTCTATCACTATTGTTCTCATTAAATTATTTTTGACAAGTCAATGATTGACTGGTGATGTTTGTTTAGGCATAACATAACTCTGAGAAAGGGTGAAATTAGCCAAGGCTTAAGGTAATCATCAAATTTTTTAACACAACATCTATTTTCAAACAAAATTTAATTGCTTCTGACCCCTCTAGAGTTATGGAACAACAAGTTGATCTATTTAACCCATAAGAGGTTGAAGGCTTTTAATATGCTCACACCTTTATTTAGTCTAAGAGAAACATTCTTATTTTAGTTAACTACATAATAAATCACATCAATCCTTATCAATAGGACCAATAATGGTCATCAACAACTAGTCATGTTTCAAATAAAAATTATTTACTTCTGGCCATCTCAGAGTTGGAAAAGAACATGCTTCCTTTTTAAACTCAAAGAGGTTAAATTATTATACTAGGATCAAACCCTGATTCAGCTCTAGATGCTCCTTCACAATTAGAGATCCCTATCTTCACTAATTTACCTAAGTAAATTAGATATTCTCACCCTATTCAGCCATCCATTTTTAAGCCAAACCCTTTGGCTACCCAAGGTCATAATGTCCTAAGCATCTCCTGATGACTTTCCCATACAAGTTATAAATATATATTGAATATTATTTCGTCACTTCCAAGGGTGAAGTGGTTATCACTAGCCTCATATTGATTTACTCATACATTTCAACATTTATAATGTGGAGCTTTCCCTAAAGCAACTTAATTTTGGAAGGGCTAATCGAACCAAGACTAAAAGTAGATATCAAAATGTTACTACATAAATTTCATATTTTTTCACACACATTAATTCAATGGATTCAAGAATATTCAACACCTTAGAAATATAAAACAAACCATGGTCCCTTGAAACTCAAGAGCTGACTACCCTTATATTATATCCTATTTCTAATTAATGAAATAGTTATTAGTTCTGTGATAGAAGAAACTATCATGTCCCAAAGTTCCCTAGATGATAAAAACTTCTTTGACACCAAATGAAACAACCTTCCCCCCTTCACCCCCAAAAAATAATGTTTTGTTATCAGAGTAGTAAACACCACTGTGTGTAGGGCCCACTACACAACTCCACAAAGTAAGACACATCTCTTTTAGATATGCAACATTGAAGTGTATAGAACCAATAACTAGATTGACAGTCCAAGAGAATAGAGTAATTCATTATGACTTAAGGTGTTATTAATAATCTAACTGGTATCGCAATTAATCCAAGAAAACAATGTTAATAGCATTAGAATAGGATTAATAATATCAAAGATTATCTCACTGGCCATTGCTAGGCATGAAAAATGATATTAGAGAAGTGAAACAATAAGCATGGAGGGTTTTAAATGATTAAACAAAATAATCATCATACTAAGATTTACTTAAGGCATTATTGGAAAATTTGTAAGCAAATGGGTGGCTTTAGGCAAAGTGGAGGTTTGGGTCAAGGATATGTGCGGGGCATATGTTCTGATTAAATTCATTCCAATATATTTTTTTGGTTTCTTTTTTAGATTAGGTTAAAAGGGATGAAATATTATCATTTGGTCTATAGATTATGAATTGAGCAAGTGTGTTGACTCACACCCATGTCCTAATTTTGATTCATATTAGTAGACATCAAAGAAGGTTCTTATCTAGATTCAACCTTTTTGTATTCTTTATTGAATACTATGGAGAATAAATCATAAAATATACTCGTAATCTTATGGAGGAATTTATATCTATTGATCATGTTACTCTAGATGGTTCCTTGGTAGCTTATGCAAAAATGAGTGTTCAAATTGACTTAGATGTAAAGATATTGAAAGTTATCAATCTCAAATCCTTTGGTAGATAGTTTATTCATTATAAAGATATTGAAAAACTCCCCTCTTGTTGTTTTAGATTTTAGGGCAATCTTGGCCCTTAATGCCCCTCATAAAAGACACTTAGTAAAGTGTCAGGGGTTTCCTCTCTTCCTATAAATTTTCTTACTTCAAGAAACAAAATTGACCAAAGTAGAGGAGGAAGATGGTTTCTTACCTAGGTGGCCTAATTGAAAAGGTGAGTTTGCAGACTGGCCATGTTGTGGAAACCCTTTAAATTAGAAGTGATTCCCTTTGATAGTGGATCCAATTATAAATTGTGCATAATAAATGACTTATCCTTGGATAATGTCTTCTACCTCTTTAGTTTCCATTGTCCTAATAGTCCTCATCTCAA
>JARHVA010007445.1:255000-300000 GCA_037957365.1 Torreya grandis
TGGGAACATGATACTATAGGGTTGGTGTTCTTGTCCATTAATAGTAAGTAAATTAAAGTTTCTAGGTTATCTCCCTCTTTGTCCATAGAGCTAGTATTAGGTGCAAGAGCTTGTGATAACTAGTAGAGACCACTATGTGATTGAGTTTCCTTCAAAAGATTAATTACTTGACATGTGAATACCAATGTAAATCAATGGTGAAAAGGGATTCAACATTTGAATTTGGTTAAGACATCACCATCCCATTTGTTGATCATTCCCTACATACCAATACTCTAAACCAGGATTAAACATCATGTAGTTATCCCATGCTATGGTGGTGTGTGAATAACTTGTTTAATATGCTAGATGTTGGTACAATACTGATGTGATTATGTGCCTCAACAATGACTTGTGACTTGTAACCTATATTTAGATTTGATATCTTGGATACCATTTTTGTATTTAATTAGAATTGGTAGAAATGGGTACATTGCTCTCAATATGAAATTATGATTATGGTGATTTTTAATGTGAAAGTCTGATTTATGCATAATGGTTTTAAAATTTCTTATATTGTCATCTATTCTAAATTAATTTTAAGTCATCTCATTAAGGTCTAAAGGGGATAATTAGCGATATAGGAAAACCTTATTATAATTTTGATTTTGAAAAGTAGATATGTTATTTCATGGGAAGTCATTAAAGGGGACAAGGACACTAGAACAATGAGCTATAGTCCCTTAGGGTACTCCTATTGAATAGGTTATTTCATCATGCTGAGTTTTAGTTAGGACATAAAATATGTCTAAGGTTCATAAAAATAGGTATGTCTACATTCAATGGTCATCTATCAGCTTACAAGTGTGTGCAAGGTGTTTGAAAATGATCAAAAGAGGCCCTAAGATAGGTCTAGAGATAAGTGTGCAAAAGAGTGGTCACAAGTGCAAGTTTTTCATTTAAATGTTAATTTTTATGTTTAAAATATTATGTTATATTTAAAATAGTATACATAATAAATAATAATATAATTTAATAATGGTTAATAATATTACATTTTATTATTATAGATTTTTAAAAATTATATATGCATTTTTATATTATTTATTATTATAAAATAATAATTTTAAATTTATGAATAGATTCTCTTTTTGAAGGCATAGGAATTGGTTGAAATTGTTGGCTTTATGGTATTAGTAAATCTAAACTTAGGTTATAAGTGTTAGAGATCATGATGCATGATGATATTATGGACTATACAGAGGATATGCTGAATGAATCTAAAATTTTACAACTCAAACCTAGTGGTCAGTGGTTTATTTGTGACCAAGTGGTTAAATAGTAAGTGTTCAATGTGGAATGTGGGGATTATTAAAGAATAAAAAATAATTTAATAATGGTAGTAAGGCTCAAATTAAAATGGATTGGTGGAGACATTAATTTAGGAGCTCAAAAATGGTCATGAGTTTGCCTCATTAGATTAAGGATAATGCAACAGGTACTATCTTTAGACCTACATTGTAGGAGACTCCTCCATACCTTGTATATTCTTCAACTTCTTCTTAGGACGTGTCATCCTCATCAATAATTTTAACGTATGAGGAAGATCATGTGGTCAAAATTTAAGTTATTTTTTTGGGAAATGTGAATATCAATTTGTGGGTTATTCTACACTTATTCCAAGAATTGAATTAGAGGAACAATGAAGGGTTAGGAGTGTTGAAATACTTTTATGGGATCAGTGGTCTTGGGGTTGGTTAATTTGGGTGGGTAAATATTAAATACTAACGAAAAAATATGATGATAAATAATATGTGCTCACAAGTAAAACAACCCCCCACATAAATTTGGGTTGATTTACAGAATATCAAATGGACCTCCATGTAGATTCTGCTACACAAATTCATGATGCATGACACATCTCTTAAGATATGCACATTAATCTGTTGACAATGAATAATTGGATTGGGTCACTGTGGACACTCACTTAGGGATAAAAATATCTAGAGTATTCAATAGAACAAAATGTTTCCTTGATGATGATATACTATTTGATGGATATTTGGGTGTGGCTCCACACTTATTACCTTGAAACCTTATAGAAGGCACTCATCTTCCCTATCAAACCACCTAGGGATCCTAAATCCTAAATAATTATGTAATTACCCTATTCTTTTATAGATTGATAGTTTGAGATACTAGAGAGATAAATTCAGACCTAAGGTGTCCATAATAATTTAACCAGTATCCCAATTCATCCATGAAGGTAATGTTAGAGACATAAGGATAAAATTAAGCATATTAGATATTATCTTGGTGGCCAATGATAAGCATGAAAATATGATAATGTAAAAGTAAAAAAATAACAATGAAAGTCTAAAATGATTACATAAAAGGATCATCATACTAAACTTCACTTAGGTAGGCTTTACAATATTTTAAGATCAGCAGTAGATGTCACTGGACCACTACCAAAACACTATGACATATCCCTCAAGCTACTATTATCCTTTCAAAACTCACACAAGGAAAGTTTGATTCTAGTATTATCCCCATTAGATCATTATAACATGATCCATAATGTTTAGGGGTCAATGCACCATCATTTATTTAGTTGATGAATGCCATAATATAGGATATAACTCCATAACATGAGAATTATTTACCTTTTACTAGAGATAAGCCTTGCACTCTTCATCAACATGATTGATTTCATGCTCATCATGAAAAAATGATTATACTAAAAATGAACATAACAACCCTATCAATCTCATTATATAATAAAAAACTCATCCATTTGGGGATATCACCTAATATACAATGAAAATAAAAAATATGGTGCACCACTAACAATAGTGCTACCAGGTCAGGATTATAATAATAAATCCCTTACTTTAGGGTTCCTACAACATAAAGTTTAATCAATTACTTTAGAAAAGAGTGGATCATAAATTAACCTATCACATGAATGATAACTTATTAAATAATGAATTATTTCATTAGGCCATTATAAATATTCATGAACTTGGTTATCTATGGGTTTATACTCATGTATAACCAGCTACCACCTCACACATTGAATGTGCTTGGTCTCAAGATGGTTAATCATATGTCTAAAATAATAATTTCTCAAAATTTGCTAACACATCAAGATTATACACTTTAACAAAAGGTTTATACAATATTAATCTATATCTTAACATCAGATAATAAAACAAGAACCTTATCATATATTATCCTTAAAAAAATCCTTGTTATGAATTAAACTAAGACAAGATGTAATGAAATACATTAAGATGATGCCAACTATCAAGATTGAATATGATTAAATCTCTATCTTAGTATACTCACACAACACTCCAATAACACATGAGTTTAATACTTAACATTACCTGCCATTTATTCACTCATTAATCTGGATGACCATGGACAACTATGTGCTCCATCACAATGGGCATACATCTATCATTTCAAGCATCGATCATGTGGATTCCAAGATAAACAATCCAAATTATCATTATGATAATGAATGAAGAGAATATAACAACATATTAAACATGCTCATAAAAAGTTAATCCAAATTTTTATTCCATAAGGGAAATCAGGTAACGAGTTAAGAAATTAACTCAATGTTTAACATACATTCAGGAATCTTCATAACATGGCTAGCTATGGGATAACTTCTTGTTTGTTTAGCCAACTGTTGCATTAGGGGATGATTATGCTTAGTATTATGTTTACCAACATGGTACCAATTTCAATCATAATTTAATGAGGGTTAATGGAACACAATCAATGAATCTTGAACATATAAGGTGTTCGAAATTATTTCAAATAATGAACACATGTGATATTTTATATTTAAGGCAAATAATTATAATATTTATTAAATAAAACTTAGCTAATAATGAAAATTAAAGCCACACATCCTTCCATATCCAACCAATACAATTAGGAACAACTAAATTCTTTATTCATCAACAAATTCCACATGTAAAATCAACCCAAGTTTTCTAATTAATGCCCAGCCTTTATTAATCTGAGTTATGATTCCCAACTCATGCAAAAAATTGACTAATTGCAAGCAATTACTTCATGCATAAAATTATGCATGAGATTGTATATGTATCTTAATACATTTATCAATAACTTCAATGTGGAGATCGAGAGAGCCAATAACAACATAATACATATACCACAAGTAATCACACTTAAATCATGTTAGACTAAATATTTTTATTCTTTCAATGAACACAAAATATCCAACTCTCTTATATAAAGATTTCATTTTGCATTTTTTATCATAATAAAATCATAAAACTATTACTTATTTTATACCTAGTAAATGTCATTACTAGCTAGCGTACACTAAGAGTAAAACTATATACATTATAGAATAATCAAGGTCATCTGATTTAGAATTATTCCATAGCTATAAATTCAATGCAACCACTTGCCATAGCTATATAACAAGAATAATAATTGAGTTAGCACTACCAATTTCTTATTAAGTTTCTTGTCTCAATGCTGCATATTTTTTAAGTAATCAGTATCACTAATTAAAACATCATTTCATCATATGAACAAGAGGATCGACATAATAAAATTCATGGATAGTAATTCTACAACCATGTACCATCAATTTTTTGGGTTAACCAATGCGTAGAATATATTTAATATTAAAATAATTAGTAATAGCTACCAAAAGTTAATTTGTCATTAGTAAGAGCATCTAATTAAGGGATATAATAGTATGAATATGTAAGAATAAAATTCATCTATGTTAGTCAAAGGATCCCAACCATATGGAAAACATTAACACCCCAAACATAAACTAAATGGTGGATTTGGACAACTGGGTTTTATAAAAGGTCAATTGAGTATGCAAGGGAAAGATTATGCACTACTTAACATGCAACTATCAATCAAAAAATTAAAGACCAGAATATACAACACCAATGTACACCAAAAGTGGAATGACCAGACTAAGCAAACATCTATATAACCATCAAGCATTCACAACAAACATAGGAAGTGCCAAGGAAACTTCAAACATTGCTTCAACCTCATGGACCCTGATTCACTCATAAATATTTGGCCATGAAATTCAAGTCTTAACATGATAGTGTTTAGTCCCACCTTATGGGTGGTTACATGGTTATTCTAAGTATAACTAGAATAACCACTTCATACACCAAATGTTATTAGTTGGTCATAACATGTTCATGAAATGAGATATATATGTTTGCTAACTAAATGGGGAAGTATTGATAAATAGGTCTTAAATAATAAATATGGTTATGCAAAGGACAAGCAATTCTAAATACATAAAATTTACATTAACATCCATTAATTATCCCTAAGGATCCATTCTAACTATGTAAGAGTATGTTCTTATTAATCAAATGAATACATAATGTGTCCTAGGCAATTGTATCGATGATACTTGTCGAGGTTAGATAAGATTATCTCTATCTCATGGGATCATCACACCATTGCCTTTTTAGTTAATACTAAAGAGTTGCCCATTTTAATATAGGAGCATAGAATACAATTGCTTTACCCATTAAACCATGGAACTTAAAATAAATGCTATAATTGTATAACCCCAGTCAAGTATCCAATCATTCAAACATCGAGTGCTTCTATCTATTAAATAATATTGCCAAATAAATTATGCTCACCAATTATCAATAGAGAGATATGGTGTACAGTTCAAAGTTTCTCTTTATTTTAATAAGTCATGTTAATTCAATGTTTATTGTGTATACAATTAAATTCATCCCTTATCATAATATTAAGTATAAGTGGATCCATTTAACATAGCACCCACCATCAACAATTTATAAGGAGTACCAATCAACATCATTCATCTCATTATTAGTATATTTACATATAAATGTGAATTAATGTTATCCCAATGTAACAAGTACTAGAGGTAGCATAGGCAATTAAGTAGGTGAACCTACAAAGTATTCTAAAATGAATATATGACTTGGATCATTACACATTAATTCTCTACCTTTAATTATTAATGAAATTTGTCAGAAGTTGGCTTAAGAATAAATGACAACTTATTACATTCACTCCTAGTTTCATACTAATTAGTAAATCTTGTCAATAGGACCAGTTGGTATTAATTTCCCATTTGTGTCTAATTACCAAAGTAGTTGTTCATTTAGGTATAGTTACAAGGTTGTTCATTTATACCTAAAAGGGTAGGATTATTCGAGGGAGGCAACTCATCCAAGTCTAAATAACTTTACACTAATAAGGAAGCTAAGAACATAATCTTATAATGATTCCTTTTATACTTATAACAATACTAAATAAGCAACATAAGCTTCAAACTTGTTTATGTATTGCATATATAATTATAAATGCACAAGACATAGGTTGCATAATAAATCTAAATGCTTACATGGTTATTTTCAAGCTGTTGTGGGAAAGTAGGGCTGGTTTTATTTTATTTTATATTCTCTTCATTCTTTTGTAATCTCCACATCATTCCCTCCCCTTATCAATTCATCCACTCTTATGACCCATCTAAAATTATGTCATCCAATTATCTCCATGAGATCTATTTCCTATCTCCTCTCCCATTCATAGTGTTATCTCTTCCTTATAACCCATCTTTCCCTATAGCACCGTTGATCTCCCAAATCATGATAAACCATTATTCCATTCCTCTCATACCTACATAAATCCCTATAAAACCATCATACTTATCCCTCATCCTTTCTCCTCTCCATTTTTCCTTTCTCCCCCTATTATACCCACATTCTACTCTCCTCTATTATCCTCATACATTCTCCTTCTCACCTCACCCAACCAATCTTATCACTCTCACCACAATCTCCTCCCTTCACTCAACATCACTTCTTCTTTACCCTATATCCCCATATCTCCTGGATCAACTTCTTTTTCCTATGCCAATACGACTCTATCCCCATCCCTTGGATGCCCCCTCTATCCTTATATAACCCTAAACTTCATTCACCCTAAAATTCATTTTATTTACTCCCATTTGTAACTAGGCCATGTTCCTTCACCCTTCCAACCAATAAACATTATCTTTGGAATTGGTCCAGCCACAAAAACAAATTCCAACAACACTTTAACATTATAAACAAACATTGAAAACAGGGACATCATGGATGAAAATAATAATATAGGTAACTTCATTTTTTATTCACTAAGATGTATGGGTAAACATAAATCCCATGAAAGTGGGTCCAAAGAAATGATCATTAAGGGATAAGGTAAGGGTAGATGGGTTAAGTCCCATGCCAAACCAAAAAAAAAACACAAACCCACATAAGGGTATGTAATGGATATCAACATATGAAAAAATATACCATTTTGAGATTAAAACACATAAGGAGGTAAGACACGGCCAATACAATCTCATACAAATGTCAAAAGAAAGACTAATCATTCATAAGACCAACAGAACATAATGAAAGAAAAATAATAAGTGAGACTAAGTCATAACTTGGAATCAAACAACTAGTATAAAATAGTTGAACGATGGCTTATAAATCTCACACATAGCATATATTACCTCTCAGGGTCAAATTGAATGCCCAAAGAACTTTCATTATTATCCCAGGTGCTAGAGTCCACCTCAATCCTAGCTCATTGTCTCATTCCTATAACTACATAAAAGAACATCATCAACATTTGATCAAGCATTAACATCAAATATCGATACAATTATAATAAAAATATAATATTAAATTTAATGTGTATAATTGAGAACAATCATAAACTATAGTAAATAATCTTACTGGTTACTCATAATTACTAACTCTTGGTAATTAAACTAGAATAACATCTACAATAAATAACCAGTGTTCTAACCATAAATGGTAAACATGAAAATACAACATGACACATGAATTAATCAGAAAAGTGTCAACTATACATAGATACAACATGTTAATAGTCCTTCTTGATAAACAATCATAAGGTGGAACTAATTTGGGTCATAATATCTTCCCCTTCTTAAAGAGGAACTATCTTGGTGACTTATCAATTAGTCAAAGAACACATGATCCATAGAAAAAAGTTTAACTTATTAAATGACATTATTTCATAATATTTATCTCTTTCATGATGGTAATGCTCAATCTTACTTGACTGGCAATTCAGTTACACCCATTAAGGCAATAATATCTTTCTTTGCATTAGGCCAAAATCAATGCCTTAATTTATGTGTCATTTCTGACACCAGGATGGGTAAAACAAGGTGTGGTATTCACCATTTTTAGTATCATTTTTCACAAGTATTCCAAATTGGTTTTAAATTCTCAAATTTCATGCCTTAAAAGGTCAAATGTTAAAAAATAAATTATTAAAAACAATTACATATATATTTACCTGTCAAATTTACTCTTACATTATCATATTACATTGGCAAAAACTAATAATTTTAGTTAACCACTTATGAATTTAACCATTTCCAACCACTTGCGTGGTTATGCAATTAAAATTATCTATAAATGGAATGTTCTAAACTGGTGTATCTTAATGACAATAACATACTTGCAAGTAATAATACTACTTGTACTTCCCAATAAGGGTTATAACCATTAAGTCATCAAGTTATGTGTTTGTTTCTTAGTTTAGGTTATTATTTTCATTATATGAAATTTTTTAGGGTTATTATTCACTTTTATATCATCACATACAAACCTACAACTTAAGGTCAATAGTTGTAATTGATCAATCCAAACAAATTTTAGTCATAATTCTAGGTTTAAAATTTTGAAAACTCCATTATGAGCATTATGTCTTATGTATAACCTTAATCACATACATCACATAGTTCCATTCAAGAATCATATATCCATACTATTATGGTTACTTTTATTTCAACCTTTACCATTCATGGGTTAGTCTAGTTTCCTACACTGAGTACATTAAACATTAAAGAAGCCATTTCATGCATCACATGCAACTGCAAGGCTTACAACATTTTATCCATTATTTTTTTGTGCACACAATGGTCCAAGGATCCTAATCCTACCATCATATAATTAGCCATCTAAGGTAATTCACCCAAAATTTATTTCTCCTTTAAATAGTTAAGTGGGTATCTATGATTTTAACAATTGCCTGAGCAAGGCTTTATAATGATCCTTTCAAGCACAAGAATACATTCCTATCTTTATTTTAAACAAAAAATAAATATTCATTTTGGAATATTATTTCTAGTCATTTATAAAACAATAATTTATTCATAACATGTTGTCACTTACCAGCCAACACATGCATGTGTTTCATTAATTACGCCATTGCTTGATTCAACATAAACATCCTACTCATAGGACCCATAAGTGCTTCATAAGCACTTAATTAAAACTTAGATAATATATCATGGTTAGAATTTAGTCTACCAAACTACTATATATAGATAAAGTATTAGTATCTACATAGAAAATATTCAACTATTTTCCCACAAGGGCTCATTTTCACACCATCCAAGGATTAGTTAACCTTGGGACAACCTTCTCCCACAATGAGAAGCATATCATTGATAAGATATTTTACTTATACTAATGCCACTTATCACTAGAGTGTCATATCAACTCAAAATTATTGCAATGTCTCAGCCTTTTTATCAAGTCCATTTGTATAACAAATCAAAAAAATTCCTTCAAAATAATAGAATATCATTTTAGTTCTACATTTCACATACTTTTATAATTCTCACATAGGATTAGTCAATGCATCGATGGTATCTCAACTAATCCAAGATAAAACTCTCAATTGTGGTAACCTTTTTCCCTATACAAAAATTATGACAATAAGCATGCCATTATAAGTGCTCTAACAATAACATTCTTTCCAATGGTAATAATAATATTGCAAATTGCATCATGGTTGTTAGAACCATTTATTAATCACATTAGGTGTAAAAATACTATAATCATAGGTATTATCAAATATAATTACCTACCATCATGTTCCTTCTAGTTGACTTAAAATAATGGTAACATCATCAAGCCTTAACATAGCATGCTAAGGTACCCCTATATTTATGCATACACCAGGCACTGAGAATTTTGGATTTAACAAGCTCCAACATTTTTAAACGGTTATGATGGTTAACCAAAACCATCATCTGATATAACATGATCATCCCTAGGGGTTTCATACATAACATTTCCATGAGTAAAGGTATGTTCCAACAAATCCCATCATTCCATAACCATATGTTGGAGAAGTTTACTAATAATTTATTGTGTCTCATGGATTGGATGGATTACAATACTCATTATAAAAAGAGATCCCCCAAGCTTATTGATTTTCCCAAACATTTAAAATTTAATCACCCCACTAGGACTTCTAGGTTCGAATCAAATCCTTAGACCTCTAAATGATATCACATCTTAGTGTAATATGATGGCTCACTCATGTGACCAATCAACAGAAACTGAGATACATTTTGTATGATTCCAACAACTAACTTTTATTGTTATCCTTGTTATTGACTTGTTTTTTACAAGTCAATGATTGACCAATGATTATTGATCAAGCATAATGTAAATCTTGGGAGGAGTGGAATTTTCCAAGGGTTATGCTAATTATAAATAAAATTAACACACAACATCTATTTTCAAAAAAAAATTAATTGCTTCCAACCCTTCATATTTATGAAATAACAGGTTACTTTATTTAACCCATATGAGGATGAAAGCTTTAATAGGCTCACACCCTTATTCTTAAGTGAAACATTCATATTTTAGTTCAATGTATAATAAATCACATTAGTACTTATCAATAGGACCATCAATGGTCCTCACCAGCCATTCATGTTTAACAAGTTTGTTGGATCAAAATACTCTTTCACAACCAAAGATCTGAAACAACCCCCAAAAAATTTTAAAGTTACATATCAGAGTACACATGTGGATGCATAATGGAGCCAAACCTCGCATGCTAAAGCAAGTGATACTCACTTAGTGTACTTGCATATGCACAACTAGAAAGGTTGTAGTTAACATTCAATGCCATTATCGGGTCACAATGAGTCCATGACAAGAGAACAAGTGAAACATTGTCAAGGAAATCAATAAGGCAAGTATCAACATGCTAAACATTAATAGCAACCAGAGATAATTTGAATACATGTAGAAAAGGCTAAGCCTCTTTAATCCTACAAAAAAATATCATTTGCATAAAGAGGTTGAAATCATGATGAAAAGAGACTCAAGACACTATAGGTAAATATTCATGTCCTACCAACCAAGGTTGTCAACTTCTCATAGCCTAAAGGTCACTGCACTATTTCCCACACATTCCTTGCTATGTTCATACACATATAATTTATAAGTATGATTGTTGCCATTTAATTAAATTGATGGAAGTAAAATCACATCTTATTCATCACCTAACATATATTGATGTAGTGGTAGCCAATCATTGAATTGATATAATAATTCCATATTGGAAAATAGCCAATGCTATATAATACACAAGAAAATCAATATTATTATGGCACATTACAGTGAAACATAAATATTCCATAATAATGATTATATTCAATCTACACTTGATTTCATGTAAGTGTAGCATGTTAATAAATTAAACATTTACGCTTACATTAGTATGTTTCAGCCATACCTATAATTATAAATTTAATACAAACAATTAAAAGTTGAGACACAAACTCTCCTACAACCAATTATTTCAATAACAAAACCACCCAACTCCACCCACCATCTTTTTGGTTATGTTCAAACAGGGTTAGTAAATCATTTTCCATAGGTAAGTACCATGAATACATGCATAGTATAGATTTCCATTTAAATCCAAACATAGTGAAGTGGGACATTCATCCAATGTGCCATTAAGTTTTATTCAAGCATACAGCATGTTCTATTATGAACCAATTTAGAGAACACATATTTAATTAGGTTCTACAAGAACTAAGCACACCTACAACCTTGCCTCATTATCCATTAATTACTCAATGATAACTCTAGCCACCATGACGATAAGGTAATATATATTCATCCATATGAGAATTAGAAAATACACATGCCCGCACATAGAAGCAATATTCAACCTATATATTTTCAGCCAATTCATTTATATGGTTCAAAGCATAATAGTGTGTCCCACTTTTTGGCATAAATAGGAAAAATACACTTTATTCTTCTCCTCAAAATATCATGAGTTTGGGTCATTCAATTTAATCAAAAAAAAACTTAAACTATATATACAAATATGCAGTGCATACATATTTTTCCTTTTTCTTAAGTCATTAATTATTTTTTAGGATTTATTTTTTGACATTTTTTTCACCTTTTTTCTGGCCATCTGGTGGGACACAGTATTATGTCATTACCCATTATATAGCATATAATTAAGGGAATGTATCATAAATCATTAACATTGACTTCACATTGATAATGATTTAGGATTAATTTATTCAACCATAACTGGCAGTTTATTTTAAATATAAAAAAAGAAAACACCTGCATAATAGGTAGCCTTAACAACTAGTCAACTCATAAACTTATTTTTCCATACTGTAATAAATTGAACTTCAAGAGTTAAGAATCATAAAGTAAAAAAATTGATTAATTAAAACATTCAAGGAGTCTCTATACTCTATACACAATTGAAAATCATTAAATCATAACTCCATCTACTCACACTATCATAAGAGTAACCACCACACGTATAGGAGAACCATAAAGAATATAGATGTATATTTATCCCAAGAGATTCTTAGATAATTTCTCAATAAATATTTAAAAGTTAGATTTCAGTTTGCTAATAATCAAATCTAGTATACTCAAGCATACTCAAGTTAACAAACATATGAAATACATTGCCTAAGTAAATCACGACTCAAATTACCATGATGTTTTATATCAAGTGAACATATTGAAGTTCTATAAGATGGAACCATGAAATATCGATACACTAAGTGTGTCAAAACCAATTATAGGTTATTACCACAAGAATCATTAGTAATTTATTATTAAAAATAATCAATAATGATAACAATATGTACATCACTATGTACTTGACATGGAATAACTAATTAACAATATAAGATAAAACTTAACTGTATCAAAAATATTGAATTTAGAACTATAAGTGAATTCCAAGATATTACCTCATCATCAGCAATATACATTTGTACTTCTTATCCCTGAAGGATCCATATCTAATCATGGGGTTTCCATGCCAAAGTCAAATATAACTAAACCAAAATCTAATTCAATTAAGTAAAACTACATCTAGAAATTAGGCTAGATTAAAGCATTGTAACATCTTATGCTAAGAATGAAATAAAAAACACATAATAAAATATTACCAGTCACGTCATACATGTCCATGAATTCATCTAGGCATAGAATAACATAACCAAAATAAATAAAGCCTCCTAACCAACCCTATGATCCCAACCATCGGTGGCCCTTATCACCCCAACCATCAGTAATATGGTGGTTTCAGCAAACAGGGTTAAGGAGGAAGTTCTGAGCAGGTTGGATTCTAAACCACTGGACATCACAACACAATAACATAACACCAACACAAGTTATAATCACCATTTTGAGGTAAGATGGAAATAATTAATCCATCATCAGTATAAACCACAAGTGGGGATAACTAATTACAAGCTACCAAAGGTCATAGTAAGGAATTGACAACTAATCCCCTTATATAACTTCTAGAGTAACCAATTTAGATCTCCTTCAAGTATGAGGTCAACCCATTTTCCTCCTAGCTGAAAATTTCTAATAATAATACCATTGATTCTTAATTATTTATGTATAGTATGTGATTTGTGATATAAAAAGGGTACACTTCATGCAGTCAAAGATAAAAGTACAACATATAACCCCACTATTACACTTAGCCAAGTTAAGATCAAACAAATAAAATCAAACAAGAATAACAATTAGGCAACTCCACCGTACAACATTTCCAAGGCAACAATTAAAGATTCCAAGAATCGATCAATACAATAAATTGATTTTAAGACCAAAGACCATCAGAGGAGATTTGGGAGATCATCATGAGGTCTCATGACCTCATATGATCCCTAAGTATTAAAATTAGGTCCATATGAGTTAATGGAGCATCGATCCATTTAAAATGGATTAATTAATAATCAAAAGCTCTCATTATAGTGTAATGGTGATAATAGGACTTCTCCCCCTTCTTTAAATTCAATAACATGTCAAGCATACAAATTCCCACAAAAAAAATATAACATGAATGTATCAATAAAAAAACACCCAAGGGACTCCACTCTAAAACACATATTCTTTTTTAATAATTGATTTTAATTATTCATGGGAACATAACCATTTGGTTTATGACAAGGAAAGAACTAGTCAATGGATCTCATATAATTATTCTAGCCAACCCAAATCATTAATAAAATATAAACATATATAACTTCTTCCCAAACTGAAACTTATATCTAAATGGCCAAATTGGGCCATTTCATATATTTATACAACCAATTAAAATAAAACCCTATCACAATTCAATTCACATAAGTATGCTAAAAATTAATACAAAAACTTATTTCTTTTTAAGTTCAAGAGACCCAATTGATTTTAATTGTATTTTAAACAAAAATTATAATGTCAATCCAACACCTAGGAATCTCATTTCAGATCAGCTCTTTAAAACATTCAAGACTCTAAATAGGTTTTTACCATTAAAATAATATTCTAACAATCAATCAAGATTCTACCCTTAATATTTAAAAACATGGGTCGATTTGAAATAAATTAGGAAAATATATTAACAAGGTAGTAATCTACCTTAAGGAATGAAATAAATCCAAGTCATTGTTTTCATTTCTATTGTATGCATGAATCAATTTAAAGGGTTATGAAACCAATATAAAAAGGGTACAACATTCCTAACAATATATATACCTAGCTTGAAATACTAAGAGGGAAACATAGAAATTTGAGAGCATTGAAACAAACTATGGGGTTACAAAGAAATCAAAGGCATCATTTAATAACAATGGATAATTCACCACACAACCAATTCTTTTTTTCCATGGCATTCATCATAAGAGGGGTTTTAATTCTTACTAATCACTCAACCATAAATAAGATGCAATAACATATTTAGATTGTTTGGTCGTCGCATACATAAATTAATTGATAAACATAACCCATTCAATAATCAAATATTTCCTTGGTTGAGAGTAAACCCAAATCAATGTGTATAAAATCCCAATACTAACATCAATATTTCCTTTCAAGGTTTTATACAAAATAGAGTTATTCAAAAATATAAGGATTTCAATGCATAGTCATTATACATTCCAAATAGATTACTATTTAATAGTCAAAATTGCCTTACTTTGTGGGACACATAGATGAGAGCATTTACATAATGCAAGAAAAATAGTAAAGCAACCCCTTTTCATATTAATTTATTCTTACACCCATGCATTCTTTTTTCTCCTCTACCCTATCATTCCTTTCCTTTATGCTTTCCTCCATTCTTTCCCTTTATGTCTCTTTTCTCCCTCCATTCCTATGACTCCCCTATTTATTCCTTTCATTATTTTCCTATGTTCTTTACTTGCTTTTCCCCCTATGTGTTTTCCTTCCCTTTGTACTCACCATACTCCATGAATCCCATCCGATTGCCATACTCCCCTTTTTCCAAAATTGTCCCTCTCTCCAACCACCCCCTGACTTTTTCTTTACTCCATGGCATTCATCTAACTCTCCCCTCCATATTCAATATGGAGAGATAGAGTCTCTCTACCCCCAAATGTGTCAACATATTTTCCATGTGTCCTCTCCCTCCCAAATTCCAAAGACATGGTCATTAATGATCTCCTTTTCAAATTAAGGATAATAAGCCAATAAAATATTAACATGATTAATTAGTAATTAAATAATAAGAAAATATATAAATGAGAATGTCAATTAAATGATTAAATTCCAAAAAATATTAAAGACAAGTAATAATAATTTAAAAATAAAAATATACTATTTTAAATGTTATTAAATGTATAAATGCCACCATGATCCATTAACCACGTTGTTAATAATAATAAGGAACCTATGAAATAAATTGCATGGAATGGGGGTTATCATGGGGAGGTAGGTCTAGGTAGGTCTCTTAGGGAGTCCAAGTCAAGATAGGCTAAGTCCATGAAGATAGGGTGATGAGGTGTATGTAGGAGAGAGAAAAAGGGAAGTCTGAGTAAATGTAAATAATGCCAAACAACATGCATGGACAACAACAATATGATAAGAAATAAAATGCAACTATGATAAGGTAATATAAAATATGATTGTATAGATGAATTAAAAAAACTAACGAAAGACATGAAACTGATCAATAATACTATCTTACCTATTGGATGTCATACAACTACTCAAAACTACTCTACTACCAAAAAATTTGATGCCAACGTCCAACCTGGATCATGGTCAATGCCTTTAACCACTGAGTGTATCCATCAATAATATCTGATCTAAAAATTGAAAAAAATATAAGTCAGTAATGAACTATAATCTATTAAAAATTACATAAAATATTCCATACATCACCATTGAAAAATTATAATCATGATAAACATATCAACTTGTAGTCAAATATCATAGCATCATAATCTAGTAACACAATCCCTCTAAACAAAGAAGTGTAGTAAGAAGTATACTCATACTAAACCAATCATTTAATCAATTATGCCAAGGTATATAAGGTCAAGATCATGATATCTCCCCCCTCTGAGAGAGGATCAATCTCAACAATCAAATCAATGATCAAGGACTTGATTGTCCATAGGGACTTAATCACTCTCTTAACAAAGGTTCCACTACTCAACCATAATAATAAATAGAAAAACCATTAGTTTACATAACATTAAAGCAAGTGGATGCACTACACTATCTAGGTAAGTTATATTTGTTAATCCCATAAAAATCATAATTACAACCATGTAATGCCTTTATTCAAGACATAATAAAAATATTGTCAACTCATATGCCATCTCACTTCACTACAAGAATAATAGGGAGCTAACATAAGTAATTAAAAAATTAAATGGTCATTTACACATCTACACTCAAGATATAATCCATGTGCAAGATGTATAGGCCATTATTAACAACCAGAATATCTAATTACATCCTTATTAAAGGATCTAAGAGCTCTAAAACTATTCTTATTTATCACCTATGCCAGTAGTATACCACCATTTTAACATAGTTTTAAAAAAACTATTAAAATTTAGACACCCATATAAGCATGGCATTCTAAGAAAAACAACATTACCAACCATGGGAATGAATTTCACAATACTGAATAAATGCTAAAAATAGCTTATGTTTTCTTCCAAGCACACATCTTTTAGCTAAAAGCTTGATAAATATAGGCATATTTAATGAATTTTGACTACTTAGGCCAATGTTTTGTTAAAATAAAAAGCATTAGTTAAAAGTTCCTCTAATTGAAAGGGGAACATACCATAGTAAACTACAACTAGTAGGACAATGGTAAAAAATTATATAATCCCTTGAAGATTTAACTATAATACACAACCTAAAATATTGTCTTTACCAACACACATTATGCCTTACACATAATTTAATTAAGATTCATCATATAATGCTATCATAGGATAATAACGCATTTTTATTAGTTACTTCTAAATCAAACAATTATGATTCAAGGGACAGAGCAAAATCCCGCACTATCCACACTAAATAATAGGAGAAGTCAACCTAATCCTTATATGTTACCCAAAGGTTTAACACATGCTCTCCAAACACTTTATGATCTCACTCAATGGTTACAATAATCATAGTTCCACCATCACATTACACTTACTTTATGGTAGAAAAAGATAAGAAATAAAAATACATGGGTACCTAAGCATACAAAATTTGCATGACCATGACTTATAATGTTCATGTCAAACATAAAACAAACATGCTTTTCATTCATGCATAAATCAATACAAAAATATATTCATACCAAAATATAAGTACATTGGTTATTGTAATGCAATACCACACTCACATCATGTTTACACACACATGCTAACACATGCATGCATTTTAGAAATTGTCTCCTTGTTGATTTGAATACATGTCCATACTATTTGACCATTTGGTGATTCAAAAATCTTACACAAAGATATTCCACATATGTTGTTTATAAACAACCTCTTACATATGGCTAAAGTATCACTAAACCATAAAGCAACCATTATGTAGGAGGGTTCTATGACCAATATGTGGCTCACATGTTTCACACTCTAAACAAACTAGTGGCTACCTCATGTAAAGGGGTGGAGTTTATTTTCAAGCTAAGAGAGACTCCATGCCCTAGCCCATATCCAATCTAAACCATTATGGAAATAGTGTTTTCTTTACCCTCAACCTCATACTTTCATCAATTTTCAAGATAGAATAGTGATGTAGAATTAAAAATACATGATAACACTATACCTTGGTGGCCTATACAAGAGACTCATCTTCCACAATAAGGTATTTGAAAAACATAAGTGATTAGATTCACAAATATAGTTTATCAACACAAAATTACATGTATAACACAGCTACAATGCCTAGACATCTAGGTGGATAGTGCAAAATGTCCCCATAATTCACATGGTTAAGTACTTTCACATCTTATAAGGCTTACACAATAACATATAACAATGTACATGAATGGAGGAGAAATGAAAAATAAGTAAAAATTAAGGTATAGGTAACTATGCGAAGGTATTTTTCCACATTACAATGGTCAAACACATAAGTATGTGAATCATAAGGGTTCACAAATCTCTATCAGTCCACCTGATGTGTATATGCCACACAAAAGACATCATTTACTCATCAATGGTATCACATAATCAATCCATAAAAATCTTAACTTTCTCACACAAGTCAATCACACTCACCCCATTTGTCCCTTTAGACTTGAGCCAAACCTTTATACCTCCCAAGATATCATACCTTAGCCTCATTGGATGGCTTCCTTATGCAAGCAATTAATGGACATTCAAACATTATCTTAAGATTCCAACAACAAGTTTATATTTTGATTCAACTATTTAACTTAATCCAATCATGTCAGTGGTTGATTGGAGATTCTTTTTTTGATGTAACATTGAATTGGGAAAGGGTGAACTTAGCCAACGCTCAAGGTGAACATGAAATCACTACTATAGAAATTATAATTCCCACAATCGATAAGTTCAATCATACTTGTAATAAACATCCTCATGGATGCAAGATAATTCCAATGCCTCAATATAATCCTCATAGGTGTCAAAATGAATTCAACTCAAAATAAGCATCCCTGTGGTTATATAACCTACCTAGGATCCATCAACATGCACATGGAAATAGGCATCTCCATGAATAAAATATACATCATAGTCATAAAAATAATATATGATCATAATGAACATGCCAAAACTAGTTAGATTCACCCCTTTGTAGAGTTATGAAGCCAATTATTGATCAACTTATCCCAAAAGAGGCTAACAAAACCAATCCTAACTTTGCTAAATTGTATAAGTTATGATTTCTACATAAGTTTCCCTATTTTTAAGGATGCATAACTATTGTAACTCAACGAACCAGACAACAAACTAGACAATAAAACCTTCCATGTTTTCTTAAAAGTCCATTAAATTAGATGACCCAATGCCTTTCAAGCATTGCCATCATAATAAAATTATGATAGTGCTAGCCCCAATCACTTATAGTGATACCTAGGTTAAGCCAAACTCTATGGTTATTTAACACAAATACCACCACAATGTCACTACATAAATATTTATACATAATAACTTGTTATAATGAGAAAAAGAGGTGGGGTAGACTTAGTATCTATAAGTGACTCACCCCAAGGAGATGTGTCCACTCCACTAAAACAATCCATAACATGAACTCTAGGTAGCATACCCATGCAAGTTCATAGGTTCTAAATAGTTCAAGGGAATCCATTTCATGAGTGGAGAGCTCAAGCTTTACCAACTTACCTAAGAAATCCAATCCTTTTAGTACCTTATTATGTGATCCAAGTTTAGGTTGAACCCTCGGTCTTCCATGGGTCATAATGTTCCAAGTATATAATAAGGCTCACCCATACAAGCCAGCCATAGATACTCAGACATCATTCCCCTAATTCTAAGAGTGAAGCCTATATCATCAAACTTTGATTGACCCTCCCATATAAGTGAATGGTTTCTAATTGAGACTTACCTTGATGAAACCATATTCATGAAGGGTTAACCCCAACCAAGGCTAGGGGTGATAGAAACTAACATAAGAGGAAAAATATATTCCTTAGAATTATTTCTTTCGAGTGATACATGGAACATTATAACAACAAACAAAAATAACACAACACCTTATCGTTTAGCCTAAAGGCTAAGTGTCTTGGGGGTTTCTTCTCAATTCTACCTAATTACGAGAACTCATTGGTCACCATCTAAAAACTCTGAAACTCCCTTAGTTCCCTAGAGTAGAAACACTAATCTAATACCAGGTGAAATAATCCCATTATTTTTTTGGATTTTCATGTCAGAGAACACATTTAGATGTGTAATGGACCTAAAACTCACTTACTGAAGCAAGTGATACTCACTTATCATAATTTTGTATGCTCAACCAAAAAGGTTATACTTAACATTCAATTCCATCATTCGGTCTAAATGAGTCTATGTCAAGAGAACAGGTGAAACATTATCCAAGATATCAATAAGGTAAGTATCAACATGTTAAATATAAATAGCAACCAAAATTAATTTGAATACATGTGGTAAAGGCTAAGTCTCTTTAAGCCTAAAATAAAAATATCATTTTCATAAATAGGTTACAATCATGATGGAAAGAGACTCAAGACACCATAACTAAATATCCAAGTGTTATTGGCTGAGGTTGTCACATCCTCATAGCCTAAAGGTCACCGCACTATTGCCCACACATTCCTTGCTAAGTTCATACACAAAATTTATAAATATGATTATCATCATCTAGTTAAATGGATGAAGGTACACTCATTTTTTATTCATCACATATTCTATATTGATGTAGTGGTAGCTAATCATTGGATTGATATAATGGTTCCATATTGGTAAATAGCCAGTGTTATGCAATACATAAGGAAATCAATATGATTAATGCACATTATAACCGTATGTAAATATTCCATAACAGTGATTATATTCAATCCACCCTAGATTTCATGTAAGTGGAGAATGTTAATAAATTAAACTTATGTGTGTATATTAGTGTGTTTTAGCCATACATATAATAAAATTTTTAATACAAACAATTAAAATTTGAGACATAAAATCTTCTACAATCAAGGAGTTCAATAAAGAAACCACCTGACTCCACACACCATCCTTTCAAGTATATTAAAATAGGGTTAGGAAATCATATCCCAAAGGCAAGTACCATGAATATATGCATACTATAGATTTCTAGCTAAATCCAAACATAGTAGAGTGGGATGTTCCTCCAATGTGCCATTAATGTTTGTTCAAGCATATAATATGTTCTATTATGAATGAATTTAAAGAACACATATGTAACTAAGTTATACAAGAACTAAGAACACCTACAACCTATCCTTATTATCCATGTATTACTCAAAAATAATTCTATCTAATAGGAGGATAATATAATTTGTAAATTTAGCCATAAGATAATTAGATAATGCACATTCCAACACACATAAGTGATATTCAAACTATAGTTTTTTAGCCAATTAATTTATATATCATATAATTAATGAAATGTATCATTTATCATTACCATTGACATAACATTGAAAATTATTTGGGATTACTTTCTTCAACCATAACTGGCAGTTTATTCCAAATATTTAAATGAAAACACCTTCATAATAGGAAGCCATTACACCTAGTCAACTCATAAACTCATGTTTTCAATACTGTGATAAATTAAACTTCAACAGTTAAGAACCATAAAAAAAAAGGATTAATTAATGACAACATTCAAGGAGTATTTATACTCCATACACAAATAAAAATAACTAAGCATAGCTCCATCTACTCATGTTATCATAAGAGTAACCACCACATGTATATGATAACCATAATGTATATAGATTATATATGTATCCTAGGAGCTTTTTATATTTAATCTTTCTAATAATCCAAGATAATATACTCAAGAATACTCAAATTAACAAACATGTGGAATCTATTGCGTAATCAAATCAGTAGCCAAGTTACCATGATGGTTTATAGAAAGTGAACATATTGAATTTATATAATATGGCACCATGAAATATTACTACACTAAATGTGTCAAAACCAATTATAAGTTATTATTAGATAAATGCTTAGAAATATAGTATAATAATAAAGAATCAATCATGTTAATAGTATGGTATATCACTATGGCATTAACAAATAATAAATGATTACCAATCTAAGATAAAACCCAAGCATATCAAAAATGGATTGAAATCCAAATTATAAGTGAAATTTAACATATTACCTCAAATTCAACAATATATGTTTGTAACTATTGTTCCCAAAGGATCCCTATCCAATCACAGGGATAGCATGACAAATCCAAATATAATTAAACTAAAATATAATGAAATTAAGTATAACTACATCTATTAATCAGGATACATAAAAGTATTATAACATTTTATGTTATGAAATAAATAAACAACAGATAATAAAACATTACTAGTCATGTCATACCTATCCAAGAAGTCATCTAGGAATGGAGCAGTAAAAACAAAATAGACAAACCCTCCCAATCAACCCTATGATCCCAACCATTGATGGCCCTTAGCACCCCAACCATTTTATAGATGGTGGTTATGATAAATAGGGTTAAGGAGGAAGTTCTAAGCATGTTATATTTTAAAGCAATGCACATCACAACATAATAACATAACACCAACATAAGTCATAATTACCAATCTGAGGTGAGATAGAAATAATCAATCTGTGATATCTATAAATCAAAAGTGTGGATAGATAATTATAGACTCTCAAAGGGCATAGTAAGGGATTGATAACTAATCCCCTTTTATATCTTCATGAATAACCAACTTGTATCCTCTCCAAATATGCTATCAGTGCATTAGCCTCCCAGTTGTAAATTTATAAAAAGCATACCAATGATGCTTAATTACTTATGTCTAATATTGGAATTGTGATGCAAAAAGGGTACACTTCATGTACTCAAAGACAAAATTTAAACATAGAACCTGACCATTACACTCGGCCAAGTCAAGATCCAGCAAATAAAATCAAATGATCATGACAATTAGGAAACTGAACCATAAAACATTCCCAAGGTAACAATTAAGGATTCCAACAATCCTTCAAGATAATAAATTATTTTTAGGGCCAATGAAAATCATATGAGATTCATGGGATAATCATGAGGTCTGACGACCTCATATGATACCTAAGTATTAAAATCAGGTCAATATGAGTTAATGGAGAAACAAGACATTTAAAATCACTTTATTAATAATTAAAAAAACTCTCGTTATAATATAACAATGCTAATAGGACTTTTCCCCGTTCCCACAATTCAACATCACACCAAGAATACAAAATCCCACAATAAATCTACAACATAAATGTATCAATAAAAATAAATAGCTAGGAGACTCCACTCCAAACCACATATATTTTTATTTAATAATTAGCTTTAATTATTAATGGAACATGATCATTCAGTTTTTGAAAAGGAAATAACTAGTCAATGGATCTCATATAATTATTCCTCCTGACCCAAATCATTAAATAAAATTATAAAATATATAACTTTTTCCCAAGTTGAAGTATATATCCATATGCCCAAAGTGTGTTATTTAATATATTTATATAGAAAATTCAAACAAAAACCCATCCCAATTCAATTCATGGAATTATACTAATTATGAATAAAAAATTAGTTATTTTTTATGTTCAAGATGGCCAATTGATTTTAATTTGATTTTAATAAAAAATATAATGTCAATTTAGCACCTAGCAATCTCATTTCAGCTCAACACTTTTAAACATTTAAGTTTCTAAATTAGTTTTCACCATTCAATGAATATTCTAACAATCAATCAAGATTATGCCATTAATATATAAAGACACAGCTCTATTTAACTTAAATCAAGCAAATATTTTAACAAGGGAGTAATCTACCTTAAGGAATGAAATAAACCCAAGTTATTATTTTCTTTCTTTTTATATGCATGAAATAATCTAAAGGGGTTCGTAGCTGATAGAAATAGGGTATGGCATCCCCAATAGGATATATATCTAGGTTAAATTAATTAGTGGGAAACATAGTGACTTGAGAGGTTTGACACAAAGCATGAATCAAAAATAAATCAAATCCATCATTTAATAGCAATAGGTAAAGCACAACACAATCAATTCTATTTCTCGACAACATTCCTCATAAGAGGGTTTTCAACACTTATTAATGACTCAGCCATACATAAGGTGCAACAATAGATTTGGATTTCCTAGTTGTAGCATAAACAAATTGATTGATATACATAGCCCATTAAATAATTAGATATTTACTTAGTTGAGAGTAAACCCAAATCAATGTGCATAAAATCCCAATACTAACATCGATCTTTCCTTTAATGTTTTTATACAAAATTGAAATATGCAAAAATATAAGTATTTCATTTCATATTCATTATGCATTCCAGGTAGATTACTAGTTAAGAGTCAAAATTGTCTTACTTGGTGGGACACAAACCTGAAAGGATTTACATAATGCAAGAAAAATAGTTCAACAATCTCTTTGCATATTATTTTCCTTCTACACCCTTGCATTCCTTCTTCTCCTTTATCCTACCATTCCTTTCCTCTATGCAATCCTCCATTCTCTCCCTCTATGCATCTTTTTTCCCTCCATTCATATGCCTCCCCTTTGTATCCATTTCTTTCTTTTCCTGTATTCTTCACTTACCTTCTCCCCTATGAATTTTTATTCCTTTATTACTTTCCATACTCCCCTATCATATTCCATGCTTCCCATCCCATCACCATACTCCCCTTTTTTCTAAATTTGTCCCTTTTTCCAAACACCCCTAACTTTTTCTTCACTCCATGCCATTATCCCAACTCTCCCCTCCACGTTCAATATGGAGAGAGAAAGTCTCTCTCTACCACCAAATGTGTTGACCACTTTCCCATGTGACCTATCCCTCCACAATTCCATAGGCATGGTCATTAATGACATCCTTTTCAAATTATAGCTAATAAGATAATAAAATATTAACATATTAAATTAGCAATTAAATAATAAAAATATATATTATTCATAATTCCAATTAAATTTTGAAAAGACAAAAAATAATAAAGGCAAGTAATAAAAATTTAAATAATAAAAATAACTATTTTTAATGCTATTAAATGTCTAAATTCTACCATAATTTTGAGCTGTTAATAATAGTAAGCCACCTATGAATTAAATCATGTGGAAGGGGGTGTCATGGGGAGGTAGGTCTAGGTAGGTCTCTTAGTTAGTCTTAGTAAAGTGAGGGTGATTCCATAAATATGGCATCACAAGGTGTACCTAAGAGAGAGAAAGGGGAAGTCTAAGTGGATGGAAATAATGCCAAACAAAACATAGGGACAATAATAATATGATAGGATATAAAATGAAACTATGAAAAGGTAATATAAAATATGATTGCATAGATGAATAAAAATAACTAACTGAAGACATAATGCTAATCAAGAATAATAGGTTACATATTAAAAATCATCTGACTACTCAAAACCACTTTGTTACCCCAAAAGCTGATGCCAACATCTAGCCTACCTCATGATCAATACCTACAACACCGAGTATATCCACCAATGGTATCTAATCTAAAAAATGATAAAATTGTAATGAAATATAATAAAATATCAATTACATCAAATAATCCATAAATCACTAATGCAAAATTATAATCATGATAAACACATCAACCTATAGTCATATATCATAGGATCAAAATACAACAACCTAATCCATCTAAACAAATAAATGTAATAACAACTATGTACATGATAAACCAATCATTTAAGCTATTAGTCCAAGGTATAAAAGGGTATGATCATGATAATATCTTGAAACTACTCATTTAATGAAGTAATTCATACTCTCACCCTATTTGACCCTCTAGGTTTAAGCCAATCCCTTGGTCTTCCTAGGGCTATAGTATCCTATGCATCTATTAATGACTTTCCCATACAAGTCAACAATATATATTGAACATCATTTCCCTATTTCCAATGGTGAAGTGGATATCACAAGTCTCCTATTGACTCACCCATACAATTCAATAGTCAGCCTATGATACTAATTGAGTAAGGGTTGACCCAACAAATGCTATAGGTAGATATCATAGTGTTACTATAAAACTTACAAATTAATACACATGCATTAATTTCAATGGATGCAAGGTTTAAAATCACCTCAATAATATATAATAGACCACTACTCCATTCTGCTTTAATAATAAGGTTCCCTTTGACTATCAAGTCATATCCTGATAAAATCAAAACATTTCTAGATTCATGATAGAAAAATGTCATGTTCCATGGTTCCCTATAGTAGAAACACTTCTATAAAACCAAATCAAACAAACCCCCACAAAAATTTAAGCATTGATTTATAGAGTATGAAATAGAATTTCATATAGATCCATCTACACAACTTCATGATCCGTTAAAAATCTCTTGAGATCTGCACATTTGCTTGTAGACAACCAATAAATAGATTGGGTCACTATGAAAAATCACTAGAGATAAACACCTCTAGAGGGTTCCATAGAGAAAAATGTTTTCATGAGGATGGTATACTATTAGGGGGGTATTAGTGTATAGTTACACATTGATAACCTCCAAACCTTATAGAAGTCACTCATTTTCCCTATCAAACCATCTAAGGATCCTCATCCATATCTAAGTACTAATTGCCCTATATATTTATGGTTTGATAGTTTGAGAGACTAGAGAGATATAATCATATTTAAGGTGTCTATAATAATTTAACCAATGCCTTAATTCCTCTGTGAATAGAATGTTAGATACATAACTATAAAATTAAGTTTATCATATATTATCTCACTGGGTATTACTAAGCATTTAAATATGATAATAGATAAGTAAAACAATAAGCATGAAAGGTCTAAAATGATTAGACATAAGATTCATCATACTAAGATTTACTTAGGTAGTCTTTACAATATTTTAAGATTACCAGTAGATATCACTAGACCACTTTGAAGATAATCCTACATGGGACTATATAAGGAAAGGTATATTCTATTATTATCCCCATTAGATCATTATAACATGATCCATAGTCCTTAGGGGTCATTTTACCACCATTTCCACACTTTTGTAATGCCACAATATAAGATATAATCCATCAAATGAGAATTATTTACCATTAATTAGAGATAAGCCATGTAATCTTCATAAACATAAGTCATTTCATTATCATCATGCAATAATGCTTATGCTAATAATGAACATAGTATCGCTAATAATCTCATTATACCATAAATAAATCATCTATTTGGGTCTATCACCCAATATATAAAGAATACCAAAAGTATGATAAACCACTAATAATAGTGCTACCTGGTTAGGAATATAAGAATAAATACCTGACTTTAGGGTACTCATACCATATGTTTCCTTCAATCTGTATACTAAAGACTAAATCATAGTTTAACTGGTAACATGAACCATAAATTATTAAAGAACAAATTATGTCAATAGGCCTTTAAAAATCTTCATGAACTTGGTCATGTATGGTCTTATACTTATGTATAGCTAGCTACCACATTACACATTGATTGCACATGGTCTCAAGATTGTTAATCATGCATATAAAATAGTAATTTGCCAAACCTAGATTACACATCAAGGTTTTCCACTTCAACCAAATGTTTATACTGCACTAATTAATATATTAACATCATATAATAGAACAAGAACTTGATCATACATCATACTTACATAAATCAATGCTATAAATTAAATTAAGATAAGATGTAATGAAATCCATTAAGATGATGTTATTTTTTGAGATTTTATATGCTACAATAGCTATTTTAGTATCATTTTATAACACTTTAATAAAAAATGCTATTTACTCACTCACCAATCTACATAAACATGAATAGCTATTAACTCCATCATAATGGGCACCCAACTATCATACCAATTTTATATTGTGCAAAGCCCAAGATCAACAACATAAAGTCTCATTAGGAAAATGAATTAGTAGAATCTAACAACATATAAAACATGCTCACTAAAATGTATTCTAACTTTTTATTCCATAAGGGCAAGTAGGTAACCAGTTAAAAATTGAGATCAATGTTTAACATACATTCAATAATATCCATAACATGACCATCTATTGGCTCAATTTGATTTTTGTTAGCTATCTAAAATATTAGGTATGATTAAGCTTAGTCTTAAATTTACCAACATGGTTATGATTTCATGCATTACTCAATGAGGTTTAATATAACACAATCTTTGCATATTCAACATATAAGGTGTCCTAAATTATTTCAAATAATGAACACACATGATATTACATATTTATGTCATTTAATTACAATCATGAATCAAATAAAACTTAGACAATAGTACAAATTAAATCCAGACATCCTTCTTTATAGCCAACTAATATAATTAGGAGCATCTGCATTATTTTTTTATCAATGATTTCCTCAAGTACAATCATCCCAATTTTTTTAATTATGACCTACATTTATTAAGTTGAATTATGATTAGCAAATCATGAATAAAATTAACTATTTTCAATCAATTTATGCATGCAATAAAAGTATGCATGAGATTGTATATATATCTTAATACATTTGTCAATAACTTCAATATGAAGATCGAGAGAGCCAATAACATCCTAATATCATATACCATAAGTAATAAAAATTAAAATTTGTCAAAGTAAGCCTTTATATTATTTAAATGAATTAAAGATATCCAACTCTCTTCTATACAATAGTTCCTTTTCCATTTTTATCATAACAAAATAATACAACTCTTACTTAGTTTTTGGCTACCAAATGTCATTACTAGAAAGCATAAACTAATATTAAAACTATATAATCATACTAAAAGTACACTATAACTATTGTTGTTCTATTCATAAATTTAATGTACTAATAATTCATATGTTAAATCACAACCAAGATCATCCGATTTAGGATTCTTCCATAGCTACAATTTCAATGCAAGCACTTACTATAATCATCTAAAAATATGAATAACTGGGTTAGCATTGTCAATTTATGGTTAAGGTTTTTGTGTCATCATTTCATTTTTTATAAGTAATCACTATCACAAATTAAAACAATGTCATTCCATCATATTTGTAAAGTAGGAATCTAAAGCAAGTTAGTCCATGCATTAGTAGAGAGAAACTTAGATAACCATAATTAACATAATGTGCTAATCCTAATCCCTCATGGGGTTTTGAAAACTAATTCTAAGAGATATTAAAACAAGTATTACTACCATCAAGAGCATAACTCCTTCCAAGAGTGGCTAAGAAGCATGATTTTCCATAGATTTCATGCTCCAAGTCTTTATCAATGATGAGTAGCTTGCTCCTCTATAATCTCTGAATGCACCAATGGATTAAGCTCATGAATTTGATCAATGTGTGTAAATGGTTAAATATTGTCTATTGTAATTTATGAATAATAAGTTTGCATGAATGAAGTTTAAAAATTGTGGTCTTGGCCCTCTTATTTATAGCTCTTTGGAAATGATCAAAATTAACCATCACCATCCATCTTGAGATTAATATGTGAGGCCATGAATAAATTTAATTTTGGAGGGATAATCTATAAATATCCCCATTAATATTTGGAATAATGGGGCATTAATGAGGCATGGGAGGGCTTACACCTTATATTTATTGAATTAATGGCTTATGGATGCCACCCCACTGATGATTTCACATGGTGATGCATAATTGAATAATGAATGTCCAATTAATATATTTTTAATAACTTCCATGGAATTTTCACTTAAGCTCTTAATTTGATTTATTTTTCTTAAGTGGGATTAATTAATTATTTACAATTATTTGGAAATTGTTATTTCACTTAACCAAACTAGTTAAAATGTCAATTTATTGAATCATAATTGGGTTGGATTATAATTAGATTAATGTGTTTGTTATGTATGGATTAATTCCCCATTTAGAACATTTTGGATGTGAAATAACACATGCACATGACGTGTGCTTCTGAATTAGAAAAATTTAATGGTTTAAAGCGTCATTTTGAATGGTCAAAATTTGACTAGGAGTGACTTAAGAAAAAATAATAATCACACAAAATGCATTGGCCCATTTACAGATACATTATCCTAAATTGGCAACTGTACATGATAAGTTTGATCTATTTATTGCATTTTAGTGATTTTTGCTTAGATTGTGTGTCATCATAGAATATTGCTTAGATTGACAATTTTAGCACAATAGTGATAGGAATTGTATGTATACATTTTTCCCCTATTTGAGAAGGTGTGGTGAGACATTCAGGCAAAGAAATATCTTTTCAAAGAATAAAAGAGTTGTTTATAAGATTTGGAAGGTAATGATGGAATAAATGACCCATAATGTTCTCTCGTGAAGGCATGTCAGGATGAAAGAGAGGGATGGACTCTTAGAAAAGGGAGAAAGAGTGAAAATAACCCATGGATGAGAGTATATATATATGATCTAATGCTAGCATGCATTGATTCTCAATGATAAAGAATACAATTGAATAGAATGGGACCCAAGGAAAGAAGAATTGGGAAGAATGTAATCCCAAAAATATACACAACACACTTTGACATACTCCAAAAGAGGATAAAAATTATGGGCTTAGGGAATGATCAATCTTGAGACAAGTTACATGCTTTGAAATTGACAAAATGAGGAAAAAATCCATAGAGATTAGAATTATAAGAAAAATGAGAGGCATTACTACAGAGAAAAGAGGTCAAAAAATTAATAATGTGCCCAATAGAGCATATTTATCAAATGATAAATAGATTTTTCCCTAGAAGGGTTGATTTTGACCATTGGTAATTAATTTTTCCCCAGTAAGACTTATTGGATCAGTGATTAGTCTAAATATTATTCCTTCATAGGGAAAAATATAAATCATAGCTAAAGGATATAACCTAATACATATATTAAATATGATTGAGTATACACGTAGATGTGCTAGTATACTGAATAAATAAGTCATGAAAAATCAAGCATACGATGATTTAAAAAGTGATGAGAGAGATGAGTTGAAGGAAGAGGGTGGCTAACCTATCCTTAGATACATCATGTATCAAATAACTACCTATATAGTGTAGATTAACCTCAAGCCAATGTATTTCTCCCATACATGGGAGAAAAAGGATTGAGGAAAGAAGAATAAAACAAAAATTGGTAAATGTCCAATTGCGAAAATATGTTAAGTATGCAAACATGTAGGATAATGTCCTCACTAGATGTTATAATATAGTCTAGTAGATGTACATCACAAAATATTCATATAAATAGTCTTACAGAGAGTTTCATGTTAGGTATGGTTCATTATAAAATTATATTTGGAGCTTCATTAACTTTTGGGCTTGGAGCACTTAGTGTTTAATACATCAAATTGGAATTATACATCATAAGTATAAAAAAATTATAATAAAATTTTATTTCAATTATTAATTATTCATCAAATGTAAATATTTATTCATAGGGTTAATGATAAAAACTACCAATAGTAGAGTTATAACTATTTACATTTATATTTAAAAACAAACGAAAAAATAAAGATAAACATAATACATAAATATAACCTCACTTAAAATCAAGATATGAACAATATGTATTTAAGTACGAATAAGAATGTACATAAGAAAAGCAAGAATAACTTAATCAACAACATGAAATCAAGATATGAATAAAGAAGTTCCATGTGTATTTAACAAGAAGTACCAGGAAAAAAATACAAAAGAACAAGTTAAATACAAATCTAGAAAAATCAAGCCTAACTGAAAACTAGACTTAAAATAGTTATAGAATGTATTTGAATTTAAAAGAATAACATAATACAAGACAAGATAAAATAGGAACATAAAATACTAATATAATAAAATACCAAGAATAGATATCAAAAAAAGAAGAAGAAAAAAAAGAACATATAACAAAATAATAAATAAAATAACAACTCAGCAATAATGACACCATAATAATGACACAACAAAATACCAATTAATGATCAACACAATACTAATAAAATGAATTGAGAGACAAAAAAGCACAACATAAAAACAATAAAAATCAAATAAACACACAAAAATAAGAGTTAGTCACAATGTTAGTGTAATTAAAGAAAAAGGTGAATGGTTCATATAAGTGTAATAGAGGCATTACTTTCTATGACAAGGTGACCCCTAACTTAAGAAACAACTAGACCAACACAATAGAAAAAAAAACAAAAGAGACAATGTTTCCCGCAAGAGATAGGGAATTGACATAGAACAAAATTGGGGAAAAAGAAGAAAATGAATGAGTTCGTTAAGCTAACTCCAAATGTACGAGATAAGTGGATGTTGCCTACATAGTTCCATGGATGCAAGATCCACATAAACTTTAGGCCAAATGTAGTTGTCCCTGGAAATGGGATAGAATGAAAGTGATGATAATAAAACAAGATTTTTTTTAATATGAAATATGGAAATGGTCTTGAAAAATGATGAGAATGTTCAAATTAGTGCTAAAAAAATAGTAAGAGTAGTCTAACTAAGAAATTGCTTTTAAAATAGTGAGAAAGTTTAAAATTGAAAATGCTCAAAAAATATCAAGCGCACGGGATTATAATAAACAAAAGTGTAATACAATGTTTTTTTTCAATTGATTGAGAATGTTTTTGTGTTTTTGGGATAAGAAATACAAATTAAATATGAAGAAAAGGCCAAAGGAACTACCTAACTTAAGAGATGTACTTATATAGGTAATATTTCAAGAAATAATTAAATTAGTTGAAATGGGGATCATGGATATAAATAATGGCAATAAGAACCAATTTATAAAGGAGATGCGCATCCAATAGTATAAGTTCTAATAATATCTAAATCTGATTGCAATAACCCCTCTGATCTTGTGAAGGCAACAATGCCTACCAAACAACAAAAAAATAATAATAGAATAGTATGCAGTGTGAGATAAGTATGAAGAACCATATAATAGGAAAAAATCCATGTGTGGAGGCATCCATGTTCACTTGTTTCTAATAGGAAATTTCATAATATTGTTAAGGTTAAACTCCTTTGTAAAATAGGCACTAAGTGTGTCCAAATTACCTTAGTATTATTAGATATTGACAATATACCACTCATAAAATGGTGAGAGCATATGGAAAATGGGTACATAGCTAAACATAATGTGAATTGAACATGACCTAAAATTTCTTATTAGGACCTCAATTCATAATATTTTTACCAACACAAAAGATGTTGAGACCTAACAAAGTAATAACAAGCTCATGAATAAAGGCAAATAGTAAGGCAAATGATAATAGTAATAGCAAGGTGAGGTGATAATGCATGATAAAAGGTGTTGTTCCTAATTATACCATAAGAAATTATAATTAATGAAAACTAGTATAAGCCTATGCTACTAATTTACCAATAGGTAGTTATAATTAGTAACACAATATAGAACACTGATTTTCGCATAGGTGGTTATAATCAGTGGCAGTAGTCAAAGTTAAATGAAATATAACTTACTAGCTCCACTGTCACACTAATTACATAAACTATCATTTAAACATGGAATTCTAAAATTGGTAAAATTGGATCAGAATCAACTCACGGAAGGTGTGGAAATAACTAAAGGAACCAATATAAAAAGGGTTGGGTAGGGTGGTTAAAAATATGCTTTGGTGAATAATAAAGGAATGTTAAAATGACAAACAATATGACATAAATAAGATGGCATGATGGATATGGGATATAATGGTAAAATTTTTGACCTCAATTGATAACATATGGTAAATGGCAAATGCAAAATGGTTATATCTCTCCTTTTGATGTTGATATGCATGTCCTAGTCAACATATGAGGTAAAAAAACAATCTATCATAAAAATTACTAGCCCACACCCTTTATGAATAAGTAATCTATTAAGAACCTATTGTATATTTGGATTCTAATGATGTTGTTTTGATCCTCATTGGCCTTTGATTATGCTTCCTTCAAAGTTTGAGACAAAATGTCTTCGTAGCCTCTACAAAGGAAAGTGCAACCAATAATGTTAAATAATTCTAGGCAAGGGACAAATTGTATAAGTTGGTAATGTAAAGGTGGATGATAATGGAATGTATAATGGTTGGTAAAAAATGAATATTAGGACTTTTAGTCACACACAATGTTACTGATTCCAAATTAGACATAATTTCAGTTGAGGTGGGGATGAAAAATTATGAATATGCTCTCAATAGGACCACAAAATTTCTCTATTGTTTGGGCCTGAGAGTAACTACCATCTATTTATGTTGTAGATTCGAAGCTATATTGATGTTGTCTTAAATAATGTCTTCGTCAAGTAGTGAAGAACTATTATGCTCAATTATTGATGCCTTGAATACAGATTCATCAATGATTTTTTATTGATTGTCTCATATCACCTATAAAAAGGTTTCACTAAGAAATGTTGAATTTTGACTTTGATTGTATTCTAGTGCCTCTGAAAATGTTTCACTAGAAGATGTTGAGTTAAAAAATATATTGTCTCTAGCCCCTCTAAAATGGTTTCACTAAGAGATTTTTATTCTTATACATGAATGTGGTCTTTGTCCCTTGGATATTCCACTCATGATATGTCGGCATGGATGTAGTTCAATAAAGTTTGATTCTATTGGTCCCAATAGATGCTTGTGGGAGGTGTAATTTCAATATAATGGATATGTTGGGTGGTGATAATGGAATTATTAAAGAAAACATAATCCTCATACAAGATATTAGGAGAATTTATGTCAATGTTGAAATAATCATCATCAAAAACCATAGAAAGACCAAAAATTTATTGAAATTAATCTACAAGGAAAGTGTAAACAATGTTGCAACACCATGACCATTATTTGATTTTGAATTTAAATTTGACTTAAAGTAATCTGAATCTAATGTTGAGAGTGATGTTAATTCTACTTCTGATGTTAAATCTAATATTAGTTTTAAAATAGAACCTAACTTTAATATTGATTATTCATCTCATGTGGATGTGCTAAAAGGATGTTCTGTTGAACATTTAGTATTGGACAAATAATGGCACATGATCTTATAATGGGATATTTAAAATTATATTCATTTAGGAAGGGTTCAACATATACTAGTGTGAAACCCCTCAAATAGAGTGAATAACTTGAGGCGTGACTCCACAGAGATTGCCTTGTTAAAGTGAGACTCCTTAATGAGAGAAAAAAGGTCAATAGACAACTCCATAGAGATTATCCTATCAAAGAGAGGATATTTAAAAATAAGACAATGGCCAAGAAAGTGATTTTTCCAAAGGCAATTATAATCATTAAGATGTGGATCAAGAAAGATTGGCTTATAAGAGTGATACTCTTTGACAATAGGTTTAGTATCAAAGACTGATTCATCACAGGTTGACTTTTGAAAAATAGATGTTTCAAAAATAATATTATGACTTTGGTTTATAATTGGTTGAAAACTCTCCACTTTGAATAAATTTTGGTCCTTACAATATGGTTTTTAAAGAGATAATGGTTTGTTTTATTGTGTATCAAAGACCAGGATGGATTTTATAAAGTGGGGAATATTTGGCATAGAGTGAAAAATGGTTTGTGGTTTAATCATGATCTATCCAAAAATTATCTTATCAAAAAATAATCAACAAATACTTGATCATGAAATTGATAATCATTAATAATAAGTTTAATAAATGCTAGTAATGGGCCTAGAATGGTAGTGATTGGGAATTGCTAAGTTCAGTTAATAACAAAACCCAAACTAGGAGGTCCTAAAATTGTAACCTTTGAGCATTTTGGAGCTTGGTCACTCACTCAAGATAAAGGAGGATAACTTAAAATGCTAACCTTTGAGTTCTATGGAGCTTGGTTGCTCATGAAAGTTGAAAGAGGATAAACTAGAATGGTAAACTTTGAGAGATATAGTTCATGGTTCTCATGCAATCCAAAGGGTGATAACGTAGAAAGCTAACTTTCGAGCACTGTAGATCTTGGTATCTCATGCAAGTCAAAGGGAGATAACCTATAATGGTAACCTTTGAGTGCTAGGGAGATTGGTGTCCTGCACAAGCTGAAGTAAGATAACCTAAAATTGTAAACTACAGTGTTGTAGGGCTTAGTTTCTCATGCAAGTTGAAGGAGGAGAATAAGGTTGATGTATGAAAAATGTCATGGATTGGTTTGGTATTTAAAAACTAGGTAAAAATATGGTGATATCCTCAAACATGATGGATTACTCATGTATATCATAAAAATTATCTTCCTCATATCTAGGACCATAATAAACCCTATTGCAGGTTTACCTTTGTATCATGTTTATAAGATTATTTTTATTGTTTTATAAGATGTGAAATGTATTTTTCAAATGTTAAAATATGTTCTTTGGTTTTTCCAAATATGTGACAAGTTAAGATGAGACTACAATAAGTGGAGTAGTACGACACAATTATAAGAAATGGTTATGAATTTACTCAACTTTGGTGGGTTGAAATCATCAAATTATAAGAGGGTATGGTAACTTTGAAACCTAAGGTGCAATACAACATAACAAACTTAGGTCAAAGAAACATTGATACCATAAAATATAGATAAAATTTAAATGAGTTGCAACTAGAAAATTAAAAGAGGATCTTTCTAATTAGGAAGATGATAATGCAAACCAAGAATCTTAAAAATAGGATTAACTCAAGAATTCCTAATTATTAAGACAAAATCAAATGGGCAACACAACACTACCACATGGTAATAGAAATAATCTATGTTCACAGAACTTAGAACATGAGATAACACAAGATATTCTATGTTGACAATAAGAATAACAATGATTAGGAGTCTAGGTAAGGGCATTCAATCCAAACAAGAAATCATACCCAAGTATACTCAAACCAAGTGTAAGTGGTAAATTGATAGAACCATGGCTTAGAACTTAGAAAGGTGAGATTTTGAATTCAGATTAAAACTGAATGACTTTTAGATTTTTCATTGTGGGAAAATGATGTAGACTAAAATTAACAACATAAAAATGTTGTTTATAAAATATAATCAAAATGGTCTAAATGATTATTTGAATAAGGAAATAAATGATTTTGATTTGGGTAGTGTAATTCCTCCTTGATAAAATATAATGGTGTATAACAAAAGTGTTCAATTTAATAACATGTTTTGATTTTAAAATAGTTTTAGACTCAAAAATACCAATCAAGTAAAGGATAAAATTACAAACACCTAAGTGTAGCATCCAAAGTCCTAAAATTGACAAGGTTACATGGTACTATTGAATTCCATTTATATCCTTGCTCTTTAGAGGATATTAAAGGTTAATCCAAAAATAAAAATGCATGAATAAGTAGATTTTTTACACTTTCCCTTCTCTCAATATATTGTATGATGACATGAAAATTTGGGCTAATCACTCTACACCAACATTATGTCCATGATAAGTGGGGTTGTTCTAAACCTAAGTTTTTTCATGTCTAGATGGTCCCAAGTATGGATAATACTAGATATGGCTTAGGTCAATTAGATATCCATCAATTGGCTTGCTAAAAATGTCTTTTCCCTTTCATAACTACTACATTTATCACTTTATTAGTAGTGCGATGTCTAAATTTTCCCTACAATTTGAGTTGGAGTACCACTAGTAGATTTTTTTTACCACTCAAAAAAAGTGTCCCAATAGGTTGCCCTTGATTTATATACCCCACCATGGAGTGGGTTTTAAATGATTCTAAGAGATGAATTACCAGGTCAACACTTCCACAGAGAACCCATGAGGAGTTGATGAAATCCCACTCACAAGAAAAAATGCATAAAGAAAAGATAACTAAAAAGACTTTAGGGTCATTTTAAGATCACCCAAACTATATGTATTTTAGGAAGAACCTAGAGACCCTTTTTCATGCTTTTTATACCAAAATTAATCAAGGAAAAGAAACAATGATTTTGGTCACCTCAGTTACCTAAAGGGGATTGGGGGAGAGTATACATGCACTAATAATTTTGAGAAAATAAATAACTTTTAATGAACAAGCATAAAACAAACACTCTTAAGAGTATATGTCTAAGTGTGAGTTTTTATTTTATAGCACCAAAGAAATATTTTTATGAAAATTTGGACCATTTTAATTAGCTAAAAAAAATTCAAAAACAACAAAGCATAAAAACAACTAGATTCCATTTAGGCACTAAACAAAATATTCAAGACTTAACAACCTCCAAAATTTTGCCTTTTTTCAGCTAAGGTCATAAACTATTTAGAAGGATTTTGCCTACTTAGAATCCAAAAGATAAATGAGAAAAAATATTTCAAAATTATCTCTCAGGTCTTTATTTTTCTATCTTAGAGATCGACGTTTGTCCATACAAATATTTATCCTGTCTCACACAAAATAGTGTCAGTCAGTTCACATAGTGTCAATGTTGGTCAACTAGAATCAATGTTAGTTCTTATTAAAACATGAGAAAATATAACACTATTTTGAAAAAAATGTTATTAGCAAAACAAGGATAAAAACCAAAAAAATCTCTATATCCAGTAGTAAAAGAATCAAACAAAAAACATGAAAGCTTTTAAACATAGAATAAGACCAAGAAAACCTCAATAAAAACTAATTAATCACATTTTTCATCATGTTTTGTCTTCACATAGAAATTGATCCTGGTTATCAAAGGATCGACATTAGTGAAATAAAATCAACACCATTCTTTGTGTAAATTGTGTGTCATTAAAAAAAGATAGAAAAATGTGAAAAATGAAAGTAAAACTTGAATTTTAAAGATATTAAGCATCAATTAGGAAAACTAAGTGTTTCAATGTAATCTCCTTGCTTGTATGCGATGCATGGTCCTATCAGGTGTGCCAAAATGTAGTAGATGAATCTAAAATAAGTTAGTCCATGCATTACTATAGAAAACCTCAAAAAATCTTAAATAACACAATGTGCTAACCCTAATCCCTCATGGGGTTTTGTGAATGAATTTTAAGAGCTATTGAAAGAAGTAATACTACAATCAAACCTTCCCAAGACCATCCCTCCTTCCAATAGCAGCCAAAAAGCATGATTTTCCATGGATTTAGTTTCCCAAGTCTTTATCAATGATGAGTATCTTGGTCCTCCATCATCTCTCAATGGGCCAATGGCTTAGGCTCATGAATTTTATCAATATGTGCAAATGGTTGAAGGTTGTCTATTGTAATTTATGCACAGTAAGTTTTCATGAATAAAGCTTAAAAATGGTGACCTTGGCCCTCTTATTTATATATTTTTAGAAATTATTAGAATCAACCATGACCCTCTATCTTGAGAAAAATATGTGTGGCCATAAAGAAATTTAATTTTAGAGGGACAAACCATAAATATGCTCATTAATATTTGGAAGAATGGTACATTAGTGAGTCATTGGAGGACTTAAACAAGATATTTGTTTTATTAATGGCTTATGGATGATACGCCACTAATAATGTCATAAGATGGTATATAATTGAGGAATGAATTTTTAATTAACATATATCCAATAATTTCCATGAAATTTTCACTTAAGATCTTAATTTGATTTAATTTTCTTCCATGGGTTTAGTTAATTTTGTATAATTATTTGGAAATTGGTGGTTCATTTAATCAAAATAGCTAAAATGTCAATTTACTGAGTTGTAATTTGACTAGAGAATAATTAGAATAAGGTGTGAGTTGCATATAAATAAATACCTTAAATATGGCATTGTGGACTCAAAATAACACATGCACATTTCTATGTGCTTCTAAATTAGAAGAATTCAATGGTCTTGGGTGTCATTTTGTGTGGTCAAATTTTTTATCAAAGTGATTTGATAAAAGGTAATAATCACATAAAATTCATTAGCCTATTTAGGGATACATTACCCTAAAACATCACATGTACATGACAATTTCAAACCATTTAATGTGTTTTAGTGATTTTGGCCTAGATTGTGGTTTGTCATAGAATATTTCCTAGATTGATAATTTTATCATAATAATGATAGGAATTGGATGTATAAAATATCAATAAGAAGATCAACATAATAAAATTCAATTATAACAATGCTATAGCCAAATACCATCAATTTATTATGTGAACCAATTCATATAATATACTCAATAGTAAAATAAATAGTAATAACTACCCACAGTTAATTTGACATCACCAAGAGCATCCAATGAAGGGATATAGTAAAAATAATACATAAGAATCAAATACCTCAACATGAATCCAATGATCCCAACCATATGGAATCCTTTACCATTCCAACCATCAACTAGATGGTGGAATTAAGTAGGCATGATCAATTGAACATGCAAAGGAGAGATTTAGACACTTTTCAACATGCAATAGTCAATCATCAAATCAAAGACAATAATATACAACACCAATTTACACCAAAAGGGGAATGACCAAACTAACCATATATCCATATAACCATCGATAATTCTCATAAAGCATAGCAAGTGCCAAGGAACCTTTAGACATTTATTCAACTTCATGGAATTTGATTTACTCATAAATCCATGTCCATGAAATTCAAGTTTTGACACAGTAGTGTTCAATCCCACTTGGTAGAAGGTTACGTGAATATTTCTATAACAACCACTTCATATACCCAATGATATTGTTGGGTCATAACATGTTCATGAAATGAGAGTTGTATGTTCTTTAACTAAATGGGGAAGGATTGATCAATAGGTCATAAATAATAATCATGGTTATGGAAACAACCAGTAATTAAAAATACATAAAATTTATAGTATGATCTATTAATGTTTTTTGAAGGATGCATTATAACTAGGTTAGAATGTGTTCTTATTAATAAAATGAATACATAACTTGTTCTGGGCAATTATATCAATACTACCTACCAAGGGTAGATAACCTCCTCTCTGGCTCATGGGATCATCACACCATTGCCTTCTTAGTTAATATTCAAGAGGCATCCACTATTATATAGGAAAACATAATAGAATTTATTTACTCATTACATCCTTCAACTTAAAATAGATCCTATAATTACATAACCTGACTCTAGTTATACATTCATTCAAACATTGAGTCCCTCTCTCTATTAAATAATATTGACAAATGACTTATTCTCACCAATTATCAATAGATGAGATATAATTTAAAATTCAAATATTATCATTACGTTAATAATTCAAGTGAATTCAATGGTTGTTTTATATATAATTAAATTCATCCCTCCATAATATTAAGAATTAGTGGACCCATCTAACATAGTACCTACCATCAATAATTAATAAGGGATATCAATCAACATCATTCATCTCAAAACTAGAATATTTACATATAAATGTGAATTAATGTTATCCCAATGTAATGAGTAATAGAGATATCTTATGTGATTAAGTTTGTGTTACCTACCAAGTTCTAAAATGAATCTATGACTTGGGTCATTGCACCTTAATGATCTACCTTTAATTATTAAATAAAATTTTCACAAGTAGGCTTAAAAAGAAATGACAACTTATTAAATTTATTCTTGGTTTCATATAAATTAGTAAATCTCATCAATAGGACCATTAGGTATTAATTTCAATTTGCATCAAATTACCATATTAGTTTTTAAGTTAGTAATAGTTATGGTGTTGTTCATTTTACACACAAAAAGGTAGGCTTATTCAATGGAGGTAACTTGGCGAAGTGTAAACAACTTTACACTAATAAGGAAGCTTATAATTTAATTCTAAAATGATTCTTTTATACGTACAATGGTAATAAATAAGCAACATAAGCTTCCAACTTGTCTAAGCATTTCATATATATGTTTAAGGTTGTCATGGGAAATAAGGACTGGTTTTGTTTTCTATTCCATCTCTTTCCTCCTTTTATGCTAACAAAATCATTACCTTCCCTTTCCCTTCTTTCACTCTCATGTCCCATCTACACTTGTGTCATCCCCTTATCTTACATAACTCTATCACCTATCTCTTCTTCCATTTGCAGTCTTCTTTATTTACTACTGCATGTGCTTCCCTACATCACCCTTGATCTCTTAAATCTTAACTAACTATTATTCCATTCTCATTTTCATATCCAACTCCATCATCCTAATTATTACTCATTTATCTTCTTTTTCCTCCCTTTCTCCCCCTCCTTCACTCATCTTCTACTCTCCTCTATCTCTCACCACTATCTCCTTCCTTTTTTCTACCTCAATTTCTCTTCACAATGAGTCCCCTTATCTCTGACATTAAATTCATTTTTTCTATTCCAATCCCTCTCTCCCCTCAACCCATGGATTCCCCATCCTTTCATATACTACCCTTAACTTCCTTCACCCTTCCTCACTTTCTATATTCTCCTTATAATTAGTCTAACCCCAAAATCAAATCCCAACAACACTCAAACATCCCCAAGAAACTTTGAAAGGAAGGTCATCATGGTTACAAATAATAAAGTATGTTAAAATTCAAATTTTAATTCATTGAGATCCATTGGCCAATAAATATCCTATGGATGGGGGTCGAAGTAAATGTCCACAAAGTGACAAGACAAGGGTGAATGGGTAATATCCCATGCCATACATAAAGTAACTCAAAAACCCACACAAGGGTATGCATTGGCTATCCACCTACCAACAAAGATTCCATTTTGAGAATAAAAAACACAAGGAGGTAAGATATGGCTGATATGGTTGCATAAAAAGATGATAATCAATATCAACTACTAATAAGACCAAGCAAACATAATGAGGGTAAAAAAATAATCAAGACTAAGTTATAACTCAAAATAAAACAAATAATAGACTAAACTTGAGTGGTGGCTTATAAATATTATACATAGAATTTATTACTTGTAAGGGTCAAACTGAATCCCCTTCAACCTTTCCTTATTATCTTAGTTGTCAATGTCAACCTCAAGCCTAGCTCATTATTCCATTCATGAAATCATGAAATGGAATATCAGCAACATCTCATAAAGCATGAACATCAAATATTGATATAATTTTGATAATAATGGAATATTAAATACAACATGTATAATTGATCATAATCATCAACAATAGTAAATAACCATATTGGTTACTCGTAGTGACTAACTCATAGTAACTAGAACTAGAATCACATATGCCATAAATAACTAGTACACTAACCATAACTAGTAAACTTGGCAACAAAACATGACATATGAATCAATCAATCAAGTGTCAGCTAGAATTCAATACAGCATGCTAATAGTCCCTCTAGATGAGTAATTATAAGGTGGCATCCCTTGGGTCATAATAACAAGATGGGAAGTCCCATTCAGATGGTTTTGGGGGATGATATTAGAATGCATCAAGGTGTTGGTTAAATTGAGCAAGCCTTGGTGGGAATATTTCAATGTCATAGGATGTGTGATAGTACTCTTAGATATTGGTTAGGTCATATATAGGAATTGATTCTAGGATATCATCCATAATTTAATTTACTAGATAGAGGGTTGATGGACTTTATTTTGAGGAATGCATGCCATGTGATGAAGAATATGGGTAAAACATGACATTGGAATTAAAAACCTAAAACTCTCAAGATATGGACACCATTCTTTGATGTTAAATGGGAAAACCATATGTTGTTACATGATGCGTAAACCTCTGTAGTCTAGTTTCGTAATTTTTCTATGTGGATGTTTGGAAGGAGAAAGGGAGTTCCATTTAGGAATTCTTTGATTGGGACATGAGTGTTTTTTCAATTTTGAGTCATGACTATTGGTCCTATTTTTGTTTGTATTGACCTTTACGAGGGGTCGGTGGAGGAAATGATCATTCAAAAGGATCTATCTCCCACACAAAAATTAGAGATTATATAGATATCCCATTTAGGTGCATCAAATGTCATAGGAATGGAGACATGGTTAGGTCATATATAGGAATTGATTTTAGGATATCATCCATAATTTAATTTACTAGCTAGAGGGTTGATGGACTTTATTTTGAGGAATGCATGCCATGTGATGAAGAATATGGGTAAAATATGACATTGGAATTAAAAACCTAAAACTCTCAAGATATGGACACCATTCTTTGATGTTAAATGGGAAAAACCATATGTTGTTACATGATGGGTAAACCTCTGTAGTCTAATTTCGTAATTTTTCTATGTGGATGTTTGGAAGGAGAAAGGGAGCTCCATTTAGGAATTCTTTGATTGGGGCATGAGTGTTTTTTCAATTTTGAGTCATGACTATTGGTCCTATTTTTGTTTGTATTGACCTTTACGAGGGGTCGGTGGAGGAAATGATCATTCAAAAGGATCTATCTCCCACACAAAAATTAGAGATTATATAGATATCCCATTTAGGTGCATCAAATGTCATAGGAATGGACACATGGTGGTTGATTATATTGTTAAATTTCATAATAATAAATGGATGCAAATGGGTGCTTAATTATTTTGATTAGAGGAAGGTAAAAAATGCAATAATGAGGCATTGGTTATTGGCTTATCTAGAGTGGATAAGTGATTACAGATAAATCCATTAGAGGAGGTGTTGAAGATGATTATAGCAAGTCAAAAACACATTATCAATAAAAGGTATTTGAGTATTGTTGAAATAAAAATTCAAGATAATTTTTGGAAGATTTAGAGGTTGATTGGCTACCTCAACACATCTCCTGTACAATGGAAAAACTTATTCCTAATACATTTTTTATCACTACTAAAAATTTGGTCAATATAGAAGTGGACATCAAACTACATAAGATTAAAAGTGAGA
>JARHVA010007445.1:305000-307500 GCA_037957365.1 Torreya grandis
CCAGAGAGTATCGACTATCTTAATCCCAGACCTCCCATCCTTTTTGGACTACAAACTATCTCACATTTAATGAGACTCCATTTGGTAGCTACTAAATTGCTAGCCTAAAGAAACTGCCTTGCGAAGGAATCAAGTTCTCTCACAAAACCCATCGGTGCTACCTAAACCATAAACCTGTAAATAGGGAGTGCCTGTAGTACTAATTGAAGCAGCTGAACCTGACTGGCAAAGGACAACCAGTGATGATTCCAATGAATAACCTTATCACAAAACTTGTCCAAAAAGCCCTACCACATCTCCCTAGACTGTCTCCCAATTGAGATGGGAATGCCAAGGTATAGTAAAGGAAGACTTCCAATTTGGAACCTGAGTAAATTAGCAATTCTCTGTTGGATTGGAAGTGGGGTATTGAAGAAATAAATTGAAGACTTACCCTCATTAATCACTTGTCCTGATGCCTCAAGATAAACATCCAGGTCTCTGTGCATATTAGACACTTCTCTCACAATTGTCAAGCCCATCAACACTGCATTGTCCACAAAATATAAGTGAGAAAGTGCCAGGAGACCTCCACCCCACTACCAACCCTAAATATATCCCCCTTCCACATTCCTTTTGATCAGCCATCCCAGCCCTTCTACCAGAAGAAGAAATAGATGAGGAGAGAGAGGGTGACCTTGCCACAGGCCACGAGAGGCTCTAAATAAATTTGGAAGCTCTCCATTAATCAAAACTAAAAAGGAGGTCAAAGTCACATAGCACATGACCCAATGTATCCAGTCCTCACTAAATCTAAAAGCCCTCAAAACCTTTTGAAGGAAAGACCACCAGACTCTGTCATAAGCTTTAATCATATCCAACTTGATGAACATAGCCTTTTCTTTTGACTTGGCCATCGAATGAATTGCCTCTGTAGCTACCACCATGCCATCTAAGATTTTGTGACCCTCCATGAATCCACTTTTCTCCTAAAAAATAAGCAATGTAAGCCACCTTTTTAGTCTGTCAGCGATCAACTTAGAGATAATTTTGTAAATCACATTGCAGAGGGAAATGGGATGAAATTGGCTTAACCAATCTGCTCCCTCCCCCTTAGGGATAAGAGCCAAGAAAGTTGAGTTCAAATCCCTGAGCATCTACTTATTCATCTATGATTCTTGAACAACAGCCAAGAGATCAACTTTAATAATGTCCCAAAACTCCCAAAAAAATTCAATCAGAAATCCATCTAGCCTAGCTGCCTTACCTTATTGCATCTAGAAAATATTCCTCTCAACCTCCTCCATAGAAATGGTGCTCATAAGATGTTCATTCATATCTAAAGAGACCAAAGAGGGAATACAGGATAGAACTTCAATCTTGGCCACCAGTTCCCCTTGCCCTTCCTCCCTGAATAATGAAGTAAAGTACAGATGTACCTCATTACAAATACCCTGGGTGGAATGAATGGTTTCCCCTTATCCATCACCAATGAGGAAATGGTGTTACCATGCTACCTGGCTTTCATGGAATTGAAGAAAAATGTAGTATTTTGATCCCCCTCCTGAAGCCAAACATTCTATGCCTTCTACTTCTAAAAGATTTCCTCTCTCAGCTCCCATTCCTCCATAACTTTTAGCACTTTATCTTCCTTCTTAATAGAAATTTAGATGCTCCCTCTTCCTTAATCATCCAGGTCATTTCATTTAACTATGTTTACACCACATTTTTCTCCTAATAAATATTTTTAAAGCATTGTCTGTTCTAGCGCTTTAGCTAATATTTGACAAATTGTAAGAGCTTGGCAAAAGTATACATTATTGTGCCAAATCCCAGTCTACCTAGTTTTCACCAATCATCAACACAACCATATAGGTCTGGATCCCTTAGCCACATAAGCTAGAATTTAAAAGGAAGTCTCTGAGGTATCCTAGCCAAGGAAATAGTGAGCTTTATGGGCCAGTGATCCGAGCCCTGCCAGTCAGGAATCTTATAGCAGGAAGACCACAACCCCCCGATGCAGAAACAAGACACCATGAAGCAGTCAAGGCATTCAACATTTTTGTTGTCCCCCAACCTTCTATTGTTCCATGTGAAGCAGCCATTACTGGGCTTAATGTCAACAAGATTAAGAGCTGAGATATTGTCTCTAAGAAAAATGGAGGAGGGCTCAGTTTTCATAATACCTTCCCATTTCTCAGATAAATCTAGAATGGCATTAAAGTCTCCAACAATAATCCTTGGTAAATAAGGAAACAAACTATGCACCTCATGAATATTATTCCATACCTTGAGCTTTCCTTAGAAATTTGTCAGAGCATAGACATTAGAGAAAAAATGGATTCCCCTGATTCAATGCACCAAGAAACCATAGATAAGGATGACCTGAATGAAATCCAGGACACAAGCTGGATCTTTCATGGGTTCCATAGGCATGCCACACTCCCTGAGGATCCCTGGGATCTAATACACTGACAATGACCTTGCCTCCATAACTTAGGTGCCATACTCATCATACAAT
>JARHVA010007445.1:312500-327500 GCA_037957365.1 Torreya grandis
TAAAAAGGGTTTGTTTCCTTTCTTCCACATCTGTTACTAATGTTTCATCAATTTACTAAAATGTAATTTGAATATCCCATCCCGCTTCTATATGGATTGTAGAACCAATATTATCATTGAGGTAATGCCCAAAAAATAACCAAGATCTGAAATCATAATTAATTCCATACATGGGAAGGGATTAAGGAAGCTTGTTTTTTCAAAAAATCTAAATAGATTCAATCATTGAAATGATTTTAATACATTGAGGTAACCCACAAGAAGTGTACTATTGGGTGGATTCATTCAAAGGATGACCACCATCCATAGTAGTTACATGTATAAATCCATGTCACATGTCTAATAATAAGGTAGCATATAATTCAGGCTCATTTTTGAAACTACCACTTTCTAAAGAATATTTTTTTTAAGGCAACATCTTATTATTCAAAATTAAATTTATTAGTGACTATCATCTATACTATTTTAATTCTCATCCCTAGATGATGAGGTGAAATTTCATAACATTTACAAATGTGTCCAAAGTAACATAGCTCTCCTCTTATTGCATCCATCTATTATAAATTCAGAAATACAATGTCTTTGTTAAAATAGAGGAAACTAAGGAAACATTGGAAAAAATGTAAAAGAGGCCAAATATTTGATTCAGGAGGCCTTGTGAAGTGCCAAGGGTACTAGGTAGAAGGTGAAGTACATATTCTTTGTAAAAACAAAGAAAACCAAGACAAATTTTGACAAACAATTGAGTACACTATGGTAATAATGTGAAGCTAAGACTAGAGGAGTGCCATATTATAATAATACCATTTTCATATATAAATGGGATCAATTAAGGGATTGTAGTGTCGAGCAAAGAACACATAAATAGACAGCTAAAGAAGAAGATTTAAATAAACCCCATTGTCATAAATATGTTACAACCATCATTGGCTACCACTTGTTTAAACTTTTTCTACATGATATCAATTTAATTTAACTTTTTCACCTTTATTACAATTTCCAAGTCCCTCTCATTAACATCTAGTCTTTCTCACCAAGATATGAAAAATATTAGTGAAATAAAAAGATAAATTGATTTATAGACTAGATATGTTTCCATAGAAATGGGATTATGATAAGGACTTGGCTTTGGTAGGGATGATCAAGTAGTACTTCCCCATAACCCTGTCTAGAATATATTGAAATCTACTTAAAAAATGGCTATCTAGAATGAAGTAATCCTTTACACAATTTTCATTTCTCCTAAAAAAGTAGTGAAGGTTGAGATAGGTTTAAAAGATCCTATTATTGTAGCAGATATAATTTCATTGCTCTAATTTATAAATATTATATTCCAATGATTTATTTTATTTTGATATTGTGTTCTTTATTCCTCAATACCCATTGAGAATCCATATAAAATGAAAGTTTCATGTATGGTTTTGGTATACAGATAAAAATAGTGATGTTTCTATTGACTGCTTCCATCAAAAATTGGTTCATTTTAGTTTTTTTAATTTTTATTGACTAATAATAGATATAACATATATCATATATATAATATTAACATATTTATTTCATCAAATTTGGGATTAATAGAAACTCTAGATGATGACACTACTATGAAAAATCAAGAAAATAATAAAGCAATAATAGCATTCACTGATTTAGTACTACTATATTTTGTAAACTTACTAAAAATAACAAAGGATTTTAGCTATTTAATTTATAAAGGATGATTAGGTGGATTGATCATAGCATAGAGGATAAAAATCTTAAAATGCACAAATATATTTTATTATGAATCTTATTTAGGCATTGTTTTCTCTGCCCAATATATTGGAGAAGATATCATTTTCCTAAACATTTATGGGTCATATGCTGAACGGGTGGCCTATTGGGATAATATTTTTTCCAAGAGATTTCTTAGAAAAAGGTTCCCAATTTTTCAAGGTGATATTAATTTATCTTTGGGAAGAGCATAAATATGTGGTAGAATTACAAATGTTGATGTTATTTCTCTTATTTTGTGAATATATTTGATGAATTATGTCCTTCTGACATTGAAACAATGAAGTTGAATCCTACTTGGATAAACCTAAGAAAAGGTGTTGGAAGAATAGTTAAATGTAATTATAATATTCTAGTTAGTGATGAGTTAGAGAAGATTCAATCAAAATTAGAATGTGGATTGGATTTGGTGATGAGTCCAAAAACATGTTTATTTTCTTGGGATTTGAAAAAGTTTGGAAATAACCTTAAAACCCATTCATGTCTAGTTCAAATTTGATTGATTTGGTTGACTACATAATGACAATTAATGAGTCTTGGACTCATTCTTAATTATCCTCTGGAGAACCTATAGCCTTAAATTTTTTGAGAAACCTTAAGCATATTAAGCAATTGTTTACTAATTAGTGACACCAAAAAATAATAAAGGATGCTTGGATGCTTGAGGATGTGGAAGTTCAATTGGAGGAAATTTCAAATAGATAATGGGTGGGTTTTCTAGATGAGGATTATAAAGTATATGTTAGGCTATAGTAGATGACGTAAAAAATCTTGGCAGACAATGAATCTTCTTGGAGGATAAAAAGTTGGGCCATTTAGATAACTAAGGGAGATGACAATACTAAATTATTACATAAATTTTTTGATAAAAATAATAATGTAAATATTATATGGAAAATTAAAAATTTGATGGATCATTATTCTCTAAATTTTAAGGAATTTCTCAACTAGGGGTGGATTATTTGTTTTAAAAATTACAAAGAGGAGAGTCACATGTAGACATATGAGTTTGTAAAGATGATGTCTTTCTTTCCTAGTTTTGTGAATGTTGGAAAAAATAAAAGAATTATGGAAGAAATAACTAAGGATGAACTTTATAAGGCTATGCATAGATTGTAAAGGTATAATATTCTCAACCCGAATTAGTGGAATATTGATTTTTATTTGGGGTTTTATGAGATTCTTGATAGGAAGACACATTAAAGGTTATTAATGAACATAGAGATAATTGTTGGAATTAAACCACCTTCCACTCCACTTTTATTTATTTGATTTTTAAGGTTTATATCCTAGTTTGCTTTTGTGACAATATAGAACCATTTGATTATGTAACAATATCTATAAAATCATCTCAATTGCCATTTCTTTTAGAATTTTGAGACTGCTAGCATATTACATATCTAAGGTGTATTTTGAACTTATTTAAAACAAAGAGATTCATGAGTCTATATGGGTAGACCAGGAAAGATTGTATACCATAAAAAGTAAGAAGTTATAATTTATGGTCATAAATTTGGACCTATATAAATCATATGCTAGAGGTATCTAGCTATATTTGAGACTGATGTTGATATGTTTGGGTTTTGACGTTCATATTATAAATTTAATTATGAGTTATGTATCATTTATAATTTTTTCAAATATTTATTAATGGATCCACCTTTACCTCTTTTAGACCTAACACAATGTTATTGTAGGCATGTCCTCTATCTCATCACTTATTTCTTATAGTTGTTGAAATATTAAGTATACCCCTTATAGAGGACAAAGTCACTAGGTATTTGAAATGCAATTTTATTGGTTATCTTATTTATTTCTCATACCTTTTATATGTTGATGCCACTATAAGGGATGCACTCAAGGTTAAATAGGTTTTAGACCTTTTTTACAATACTACTATAATGGTTGTGACTGTACAGTAATCCATAATTACTTTTTAAGGTATTGTTGATGAAGAGATTATATTTTTAATTTAGATAATTATTTCCATTGGACTTGTTCTAAGGTTGGGTTTTAATATTCAAGATTATTTCTCAAGGAAAATACATATGTTATCAAGGATTGGAATTCAATTATCTATAAGGTGCATAAATGCCTAAATATGTGGTGTGATCGATGACCTTCATAGGATGTAGGCTAATTTTAGTCAAATCTATTCTTCAGGCCAGTCCAATTTATTGGATTTCACTTGCTTATACACTTAAGGGGGTGCTAGTAGAGATTAGATAATTGAGTTTTTGATTCTTGTGGTTAGGAATTAAGGATGAAAAAGGGATAACCTAGGTAAAATGGAAGCATATTTCTATTCCAAAAGACTAAAGAGGATGGAATTTTAACAATATTCATTTTTTTAGTAAGCCAATCTACCAAATGTGTTTGGAGACCAATTGGTGATAACTGAATTTACTGTTAAGTCATGACCCAAAGGTATATTTGACCTAATTCAATGGAAGATTGGATTAGGAACATAAATAAATAATGTCATGTCATTTATATTATTTGGAAAATAATGGTATTATATTTTTCTCTAATAGGAACATTGTATATGTGTCAGTTAGGGAATGGGATGAAAGTGAGGTTGGTTCATAACTGTGGGTTAGTACTGGTGATGGTTATAAAGTTCCTAAAGTTATGGTTCCTAATATCCATAGAAAAGGTATTTTATTTTTCAACTAGGTATTCTGTAATAGGCTATCTTGTATACAAAATATAGAATGGAAAACAATAGTGATGCTCATGTTAGAAGGAAGAGATGCATATGATTGTGATATATTTTGTTATTTTTTAAAGTCTAGACATGTGGGGATTAAGTATGAGGATGATGAGATGAAATTGCACGCATTAATTACTCATATATTATTCATATTTATACACCTAAAGCTATTTATCAGTCATTAGTTACTCATATAAGGACAAAGGATCAGGTCTGGTGGTGAAATCACATATGGAAACTCAAATTCCCATTGAAATATCATATCTTTATGTGGTTTTATATTTAAAATAGTTTACTCACATGGGATGTCTTACCAAAAAGAGCAAATCATAGTCTTGAAATGTGTATTAAATGCAATGATTGGGAGGTAACTATTGTTCATTTATTTGGAATTTTTTTGGGTATAAGTTTGATTTAGTGTGAAAATACTCTTAAAGAAGGCTTGCAACTAGAGTATAATCTAAATATTAAAAAATATAAATCTACACCTTTAATTATATCATGGGGAATATGGCTAATACATAATACATTAATATTTGAAGATAGATATATCTATCATATTTAGTGTGTGATACAAACATTTTTTATTCTTGAAGGTTTTGATGAAATGGGTAAGATAAAACCACCAATATATTAGAGTGGAATAGATTGATAGAAGTGGTACATTGGCATACTTCAAGTACATCAATATGTGGGTTGGTGGTGTCTTATTAAAGACTATTTCAAATAATTTTGATTTATACCTACTTAATTAGAGTGGAGAATATTTTATCCACAAAAAAAGCTTATATTCCAAATAAATTCACTATTTCAAACCATTTTGCCATAGATCATTTCAAATGAATTAGAGTATTTTTAATAATTTAGACTTATACCCACTAAATTGGAGAGGTGAAATTTTTCTCCATAGTTAAATTTTCTATATTCCAAATAAATTGGAGTGTTTCAAACCTATTGGGCACAAATCATTTTGAATAAATTGGGATATTTTCAATTATATGGACTTATACCAACTAAAGTGGAGTGAAGAGAATTATCTCCAAAAATAATTTTTCTTATTTGAAATAAATTGGATTGTTTCTAAGCATTTAGGCATAGATTATGTTGAATAAATTGGTCTATTTTGAATAATTTAGGCTTATACCTCTAAAATAGAGTGATTCAAGAAGATTTTATCCAAAAAATAATTTTATATATTCAAAATAAATTGAACTATTTCAAACCATTTGAGCATAGATCATTTCCATTAAATTAGGCTATTTTAGATAATTTGAACTTATACTCACTAAAGTGGAGTGGAGAATATTTTTTCCATAAATATGTTTCCTATTTTCTAAATAAATTGAATTATTTCAAACCATTTAGAAGCATATCATTTTGAATAGATTGGACTATTTCAAACTAGGGCTCCCTTATGGGCCTTTAGACTGATTATTTCTCCTTTGAAGTAGATTATGTTACTAGGACACATGGCACAATTTGAATGGATAAATTATGGATGAAAACATAATAAGCAATTAGTTCATCTACATAATAAAATATTGAATGAGAATTATCTATTTTTATTTGGGAAGATCTTCATAGGTAGGTGTGAATATACTAATAGATCAACTTGGGTAATTTGAAGATAAATCGATGGAGTGTCCACTTTCAAGGAGATTAGCTTTGGAACATGGGCCTGATTCAATACTTTCAATGAATTTCCAACTATAAATCAAATTGGGCTTAACGAGATCAAAGTAATTCTAAATTAGAATCGATTAATTTTAAATTTATTGAACTATATTTGCAATAATTTAGAATTTATTTTCATGAAATTGAGGATAATATGTATTATTATAATTATAGTTTATAATCAATAAATATACTTAATAGAATTATAATATGGAGAATATAAATCTTTATAAGCATTGGTTCATAGCTATTAGGATGGAATTTTTGTTTTCTCCCAAAATGTGATGATAAAAGTCATTTTTATTCTCTAATCCTTTTCATATTTCTAACTTCCATTTCTAGTATATCTACTTTACATAATCATTTTTTGATTTGTAACACAATTCTAAAAATTACAGTCAATGAACAATGTGTTGGTAATTAAAAAAATCATCTCCAAAGATCCCTTTAAAAATAAATTCATCTAATTTTTTTATGTTTATATTTAATGGATTATAATATCTTTTTCCCCAATAAAACATGAAATTTGAACTTGTGTAACCCATGGCTTGAATGAGTATCCTCAAATTATTGTCCTTTATCATTGACCAAATGCCAACATGAGAAAAAGACTACAATTCCACCTTAAAAATTTATTTTGAATGATCTCAAATGTCATATGACATATTTTATGTTTTATAATATTATTTTTTCCTGTATCATGAATTTGAATATATTTTGTTTTGTGCACAAAAATTAATAAGTCATCCAACCCTAAAATCAATAGTTTTTTTAGAAGTCAATTTTAGCTCCTCGTTTGAAATGTCTGTAATTTGTTAAAAATAAATAAATAATTTATTAAAAATATTATACTATAATAAATATAAAGTGGAAATTTTCTAATAAAATATTTTACATTTTAATAGATTTGTTGTTGATGTATTTTTTATTTGCATTTCTTATTGTAACATAAAAACATAATTCATTTCATTTGATTCTTTTTTTTTTTTTTACATTTCCTTAAATATTATAAAGATTCATATAAACACATAAAAAAATAAATACATGCTCAGACACATTGTAACTATACTCACTATACATAAATGTACCATTTCTATTGCCAGTTTTGTAACATACATATGCATATAAATGTTCATATTGAATTCTTATAACTTGACCATGACTTTATCATATTTTAAAATAGTCTTTTTTTTCCATAACTCATTTCTCATATACATTGATAGGAATTTAACATTGATAAACTGACATCTATATTCTTAAAGTAATGAAAGTATCAATTTTCTTATGCATACCGATACATATTTATATGTTTATACAATCCATCGTAACAAACAAAATAGGATTTATTCTTCTATGTTGTAGTTCATTATCACTAAATTAAAATGAATATACACCTTAATAGTTAAACCCCATTCATATAATTCCAATAAGACACATCAAATTGAAAATGTTTTTAATCAATAGCAATATAAGTATTTCTATCACAATATACTTTATTGTTTTTTATTGATAAAGAACACTTGGATACTGTGCATAAAAAAATATTGTATTAAAGACATAGTATAACACATATTGTGTTATATTAAATTGAGTAAATTAAAAATGTAAGCAACATTCTAATGGGTAAACTAAACATGTAAACAACATTTTAATGGGTAAATATAATCACATTCAAGTCTACATAATAATAAAATTAACCCACACTTCCAAATCCTAAGTTGACGCAAGTCTATATTTTATTGTCTTCTACAATTTACAATCCATAAAGAAAAATTCAATTGTAATGTGTTTAAATAAATGAACATAATTAATATTTTTTAGACATGTATGAAATTGTATAATTACACATTTATTGAAAGGGGTTTTCAAATGTTTTGCCTTTTTATAGTTTATATGGGTGCACTCTTTCATTTAAAGTTTGATTATTTATTCTCTGAAAGGTATTATATAATGTAGTATTTTAAAATTCTCATCATAAATTGATTTGATAGTTGTAATGTGTCTTTTTTTAGAGTTTTACCTTGTGTTGGTTTTTTGGTGGCACCAACTTGCAGAGCTATGTCATGGGTTGTTGTGTTGGAAACACAAAGATCTAGAGCTATGTTGTGAACTCCTTTTTTTGAGACACAATTAGATGAAAATTTATTCTATTTTTATTATGAATCATTGATAAATAAAAATATATATAATTAAAATAATATGCATGATATTATCTTACCTTATTCATCTTACAATGTGTCATGTTCATTGATACGATCTTTTGTTATTCCTTTTTTTTTTCACTTGCATGCAATGCCCATGGTGCTACAAACCAAAATATTGATAAGATGTTAGGTTTTAAAAATAAAGCATGCACACTAAAAGATTCATATGATGTTATATTTAGAAAATGAAACATGATTATAAAATAAATTAAAAATGTTATGCACCTAGTACTCATGAAAGCAACTGTTCTTATATTGGTTACTCTAAATTTGTGAAACAATTTTGAAATTGAACATTAAAAATTATTTGTTCTTCATTTTTTGTAATGCAAGATAAATTTCTTTGAAATTTTATACAATCACACACCAATCTAGCTCTTATATATACCCTTATCATGTTTCATGCATTTGAATCATTTAAATTAGAAATAATTTTCTTCCAAAATATGTTATCTAGTTCATTTTTGAATGGGATTCCTATTTTGCGTAAACTAATCATTCAAAATATTGGTATGTCTTTGTAGATGTGAAAACCTTGCTCTAATCTACTTTGTTGTGAATGGATGTTGAAACCTTACAGCTAAAAAAGAGTGGGATCTTAATAAAATTTTATACCTATAATATATGTCAAATTGAATCCATAACTATCTGGACCCCATAGTATGATACCCGTATCTTGCGTAGAATGGAAATCACCAAAACCTAGATTCTTGAGAGAGGTCTAAATGCCAGAATAATGTTGTACTTTATGGATGATGAATACATTGAAGGCCCCAATAATAAATTTATCAATCAATGCATAAAGAATTAGGAAAAGATGTTATTCCTTAAAAAAATTAGTGATATTTGAAAGATCAATAATTATCAAATTGTCATTCAGACCAAGAATAAATATTTCACTAAAATCTTCTAAAATAGATGGCCAAATACATGGGGGGCCATAATGGCAATTTAATCTTTTTGTATCTATCTTGGGATGCTAACACCCATAATTATGTAGATAATTTTTCAATATGATTAATGAATCTTGAGATAATACTTGACAAATATTTTAATTTTTTTAAATACCTTCATTCAAGACACACATATCATAAAACCTTTTTACAAAAATTGTATAATTTTTCATTACCTTTCTAGATGTGATTGTTTTGTTTGGTTTTAGTGTTGTATAATGGTTGCTAAAACAATCTATAATTTTTTATTATATTTTAATTTATAGATTCACAATTTTGCACCAAGTATCCATGTTGTTGTGCCCAAGGGTTTTCAAGAAGGAAATAGATCATTTTTCTAATAAATCTACTAATTCTATATTTTGTTTGTCTAAAATGCATTGAATATTTATATGTATTATTGTACCAATTAGGTTTAAATATTATTTATTTAAACAAGGTAAAGTACCACTTTCAAACAAATCAATTGCCTTATCAAAACAATCCCAAATGGGTTGTTCCATGAAAAGAAGGAATTTTATCTTATGTTGTTGTTGTTGCTAAATAGTTCATTTGTTGGAACAAGTGTCCATCTTGTTAATATATTTATTTCACTTTTTTCATATTTCAAAATTTTTCCAACCTCTCAGTTTGATAAGGTCACATGCAGATCAAACTATTTCTACAAATGATGCCTTATAAATTGTTTTGTTGGCTTCATTATATTGATTACATATTTTTTGCACAATATGAAAGAGAGTACAAGTTTCTCAAAATCTTGTACTTCTAACAAAACATTTATTTCTCAATGATAGTGATTTTTTTTCCTCCTCAAAAAGAATTATGTGTTGTGATATAATTGTGTGTTGACCATCTACAATTTTGAACCTTAAATTTTGTTTCTCCATCGTATCTTCTAGAAATTCCTTTGATTCAATAATACATTTAATGTTATTTTGATCAAAAGAAATTAAGAAAGCATCCTTAATTAGAACCTCATAATGTTTTGAAAATGAATGAATTATATCATTCACTCTTATTTCATTCATATTTTTTATTTTGATATTAGCATCCCTGAATTCACATAGATCTACATGAATGTTCAAGGCATAATTTCTAGAGGAAATATACCATGTAGATAATTAATTGTGTGTCTGATTATATGTTTGTGTCAACAAAAGTGTTCCAACCTTTTGTTTGATCTTATTTTTATCTACTGGTGTGATTACATAAATGGGATCTTTCAAATCTACATACAAATATGTTTCCCTTGCTTGTCTTATTTTTTCTTTGTTTTTTCTGTCATGACTATAGTGTATCTTAAATACATGTTTGCATGGTGGAAAGTAAAATAAGTTATTTCCCCTTATTCATGTTTATTTCAACATATTTTGTATCTAATGACCAAATTATCTTTTTCTATCAACCCAAACATTTAAAGGTTGTCATATTTATTCAAATGAAACCCAAATGTTTCACAAGAGAGATTTTTTTTGTCAAATCCATTTTACTAGGTGTAATTTATTTTAAATAAGTTGTAGCTCAATGAATAATTTCTTGTTATCCATTCCATAATTCTAGTTCAAATTTAATAACATATTTAACTTCATCTTTATCAAAGCAAATGATTATTCTAATCTAGAGAATATTATTTTCCTGATGTTGTTCTAAATAAGTATATATCTACATGCTTATTTGGTGGACTAAATAATTCAAAATACCAATTAGTAAAAGAAATTTTATCACCAAAATTAAATGTAATATGTTAATTTGGATTACTTTTAGTTTTGGTTTTTTAAATGGTACTCTTTCCAATTTCTCTTGGAGTGAGGCCTTCTTCTACCTTTTATCAGACTTATCTTCAAGTGAGGCCTTCTGATTTTTAAGTGGGGGAATTTCTTTTTCACCAGAAGACATTATAAAAATAAGTTGAAATGATTTAAATACTGATATTTAATAAAATTCAAGTTGTGTATTGCATTGGTTCATTAAATGTTTTTGTCATTAAGTAGTGAATAAATGTATATCAATAAATTTTAAATCTAAACTACAAAACAAAATACATATTAAATATTTGTAATATATACATTAATTCACACTTAAACTAATAAGGTATGATCAAAATGAAAATAAATTATGTGCACTAGATAATATAATTTGATGGGAAAAGGAATCCACAAACATTTGTTATAAAGGAGAAAGATGGGGGGAAATATGTTTCTAATATGTGTAGAAATTCCCATGAATAGGTACCTACAAGGTATCTCCTAGGACATACCTTTTAATCATGAACAAGAGTGAAATTTTATTAAAATAAATCTCATAAGAGATACCTTCAAGTTAACCACGATGGTATTACAAGTGTAATTCAAGGCCTTTGAAGGAATCTCCTAGTGGACACCTCGAAGGGTGTTTTCATAGATTCAAAGCAACATTTAATCTATCTCCTAGTAGAACTTGATAACTTGATAACTTGAAGATCCTTATAATAATTAGGAAAGCACACATTTTAGGTCCTCCTACACACATGCTCTTTCTACCTAAATTTATCTAAAAAAATCCCTTACACTAATAGTTTTATATCTGAATAATTACTTTGTTGTACCTCTAAAATTTTCCTTTACCTTGATGGTCCTTTTAATATATTCAAGGTATCTCTTATGATATACCTCAAGTTTCTCATCAAGGTATTATAAGGCCCTCAAGGGAATCTCCTATTAGATACCTTGATATTTAACTTTCCCAATGTTATTGAGGCTTGTAATATCTTGAAGGTATCTCCTAGGAGATATCTTCAAGTTACCCATGAAGGAATATCTTAATGGATACTATTAATGCCTAAAAATTTAACTCTTGATGAATAATTTCATATGGGAAGCTTTACAGATGTAAGAAGAAATTAAAATCTATAAATCAACCTTGAGGATTCCCAAAATTCTTGGAAGAAGTGTTGTGGTGATGCATTTCTCCCTCCAAATAGAATTCTTGTGAGAAATATGTCACACTTCCCTTGGCCAATAACATGCCTTTAATTTAAAGAATAAATCCTTTCTTTATTAAGGATCACCATGATGACATGTCATTAGAGGAAGGGATGATGACTTTTACAAAAAATAAATAAGTGGAACCTAAGAAATAGGACATCGATACATCATCCACTGAACTTCATTGAGCACATCCACAATGAAAAGGCTAATTGCCCCAAAACTTCAAAATGTGGATTATGATCCATAAATACCTTAAATATGAGCTTTACTAGCATTATAGAGGTGTACAAAGGATTTAATTAGATACCTTTTAAATACGCACAAAAGTGGATTTCTCCTTCAACCTTTCAAATAGGCACAAAAGTGGATTTATCCTTCAAGGTATCTTTAATGAGTAACCTTTGGCCCAGATCTCTAATTTTTCTTAAATCAAACTTTCTAAGACTGCTTGACTATGTTTGTCTATGTGTGTACAACAACTGCTCACAATAAACATTGGTTCTAAAAACACTTGTTTATAGAAAATGCATCTTTAAAGATAAATATTGAGACCACATGGACTTATTTTATACTATACCATTCCCCCTATTTTATAAGATTCTAGGAGTGAAACTTTTTGAAGTAGAAAATTTCAAGTCACCCATTAAGATACCTTTATATTACCCTCAAGGCGATAAATTAAATTAAACCATTAAGGTATTAGAAGGTGATTGAAGGATTATCATAGTAGATACCTTGAGGTGGAACTTACCCATCATTACTATGGTGTAGAAAGGATTCAATAAGTAAATACATGTTTCAATTAAAGAAGGAAGTTAAAAATACATTTATTATTGTTTATAAGGTCTTCTCTAGATCTTATCAAGTGGTAAAGTTGTCTTAATTACAATATTCAATGTGAAACCCATCAAAATTATAGACCTCATAAGATCATAAAGAGAGATTTGAACAAGAAAAATCTATCATTACATCATTTTGTATTGAATGAGAATGAAACTCAAAATCTTTGCCATATCTTTAATGAAATATAAGTTCTTTTAAAGTAATCTCCTAAGGGACATGCCAAAGTGCATTCTCATACATTGAAGGCAACTTCGAAAGTATCTCCTAGGAGACACCTTCATAATGCACATGATTGGAATTTTCCTTGACCACAAACGCACTACTGGGTGATAACTTAAAAACACTTTTGAGACTTAGTTTTATTCAACGGAAATGTATTTAGTATTTGGTTTTTATACATTTTGATTTGGCCCTATATTTATATTTTAGTTGCTAGGTTTTTTGTTCAAGCATTTTGTCTAATGATTTTGTCTTCAAAATTTTTATTTCAAACTTTTGGTATTCAATATTTTTTGTATGGAGTTTTCACATTTGGAATTTTGTATGAACAAATTTTTTGAATGACTTATGTGAAAAAGAGTGGATTTCACCTTCAAGGTATCTCATAAGATATACATTTCAAAAAGGGGAAATAGTGGATTTATCCTTCATAAAAAAGTACAATTTTCCTTTGCATGAAAGGCAATATTACATGCCTTAATTGAAGTAGTCTAAGATATGGAGGGGTGAATCTAATAGTAAATAACAAACCAGACTTAATTTAAAGTTTCACCCCTATAAGCTAGATAGCAAAAGCACATATACAAATGTAAAGAAAATAAAATGAAGTAAACTAGAGAACCTTCAAATAATATTGCATAGGCATAAATTAAAATCTAGTGAGAGCCTTTATTAAAATTTTATGTGGAACCAAATATAAATATGCCATAGACTTAGTTTAAATTTTATACTAAGGATTAGTCATTTTTATTAAAATGACCAAACCTTAGTCTAAAGATCCATGGTTGGTCCCTTTTATGTCCTGAGAACCCATTCATCCTTTATATTATTCATTTTGTCTAATATAATATAAAATTTTATGCCTTGAGACCCCCTTTTGTCCCTTTTTGTTATTCATGTGGTCTAATATAATCTAAATGCAAAGTCCTTTTGTTATGTTTCTAACTGTTGGGTTTTATATTTCAAACATATATTTTTGAGCTTTTAATTGGGAATTCCATTGGGACTTATACAATTTGATAATTCTTCTAAACATTTTATCTGCAACATCTTTCCCACAACAAATTACCTAATATAGTTTCCCCATAGTAATTTTTTCAAAATTACCATTCATGATTTTTAAAATTACCCTTCAACTTTTTATCCTACGCACTTTGCTCTTTCAAAATGACCCTTTCAACTTTTGTCATCAGACATTTTATCTAACATAAAAATCATAAAATAATTCCTCATAGTAATCTTGCCAATTTAATTTTGTTTAAATAATTACCCCAAGTTTACATACCCTTCGATCTTTGTGAAACTTACCCTTCAAGAGTTTTAATAAGGAAACCTTCCAAAAAAATTACCTTTTGACCTTTTTTAAATGGACCTTTCCCCTCCATGATTACCCTTTGGATTTTTTGGAATATCCCTTTGCCTTTTAGACTTACCCTTTGGTACTTTTGTCTTGGGCCCTTTCCATAATCAAAATTTCCCTTTGAACCTTCTAAAATTACCCTTTAAGGTTTTTGAAAGTATCCTTTAGGATTTTTGAAAGTACCCTTTGACCTTTTTGGAATGGCCCTTTTCCCTCTAGACTTATGCTTTGGGACTTTTGTCTTGAGTGATTTCCTTTATAAGAAGTGACCTTTACAAATTTTGAAAGTGCCCTTCAA
>JARHVA010007445.1:335000-360000 GCA_037957365.1 Torreya grandis
TTTTCAAAATTTCAAGGCTTTAGTTGAGAAGCAATCAATAAAATGCATTAAAATTCTATAATCAGATAATGGGGGGAGTACACAAACCCTATATTTGAGTAGTTTTGTATCACTTAGGGGATTTATCTTTAGAAGACAATACCATACACTCTTTATAAAAATGGTGTAGCAGAGTGGAAGAATTGGTCATTGAAGGAGATAGCCAACTATATGATTCACTCTAGATCATTGGCTCCATATTTCTAGGCAAAAGACATTAAATATGCATGTTATATTCAAAACTAGGTTCTTCATAAATATTTAGAGCACATCACTCCTTATGAAGCTTGGCATAATAAGAAACTAGAAGTGAATCATTTCAGGGTCTTTGGATCACTAATGATGGCTCGCATTCGAAAAAAGAAACTTAAGGAAATGGAGGTTCAATCTAAAACATGCTTCTTTATGAGATATCTAGATGGGTTCAGGGGTTACAAACTTCTCCACCCTATGACTCATCAATTCATTAAGAGTAGTGTTAAGTTTAAACAAAGTCCCACTGACTCCGTACTTGATGCTTTGCCCTTTACATCATTTTCACTTAGTTTAGATGAGTAATTCAAGGATTCAAATCATTCATAGTAGGTTTTTAAGGCAAAGGCCACTTCTTATTTTATCTCTAATAGTGAATAGAGTGATGGGGAGTCATCCTCATCCACATCTAATCATACTTTAGAGGATGATGATTCAACATCTAACTCATCCATTTCTAGCCATGTTTGGTCTCGATAAACACCTGAGACTGCAAGCACTTAGTTAGGTAATACAAATGATCATAGATGTACTTCAATAGACTTTCAAGACTGGACCACATGACTTTTTTTCCTCTACATTAGCTCCATATAGTTTTATAGAGGCTTCACACATACCTAAGTGGGATAGAGACATGGATGAGGAATATAATTCCTTGATTAGCAATCACACTTGCGAGTTGAATTCTCTTCCTAAGGGAATAAAGATGGTTTGATATCACTAGATCTATCAAACCATCTTTATGAGATATCTAGATGGGGCCAAGTGTTATATACTTCTCCACCCTATGACTCATCAATTAGTTAAGAGGAGTGTTATGTTTAAAGAGAGTCTCACTGACTCCTTACATGATGTTTCCCCCTCTACATCAGTTTCACTTAGATTAAATGAGTAATTCAAGGATTCAAATCATTCATAGTAGGTTTTTGAGGTAAGGGCCACTTTTTCTTCTATCTCTAATAGTGAATAGAGTGATGGGGATTCATCCTCATCCACATCTAGTCATACTTTAGAGGATGAGGATTCAACATCTAACTCATCCGTTTCTAGCCATGTTTGGTCTCGATAAACACTTGAGACTGCAAGCACATGGGTAGGGAATATAGATGATCATAGATGTACTTGACTAGACTTTCAAGAGTGGACCACATTCCTTTTTTTCCTCTACATCAGATCCATAGAATTTTAGAGAGGCTTCAAGAATACCTACGTGGGATAGGACCATGGATGTGGAATATGATTCCTTGATTAGAAATCACACTTGGGATTTGAATTCTCTTCCTAAGGGAATAAAGATGGTTTTATATCACTAGATATATCAAACCATCTTTATGAGATATCCAGATGGGGTCAATAGTTATAAACTTCTCCACCCTATGACTCATTAATTCATTAAGATGAGTGTTATGTTTAAAGAGAGTCCCACTGACTCCTTACATGATGCTTCCCCCTCTACATAAGTTTCACTTAGTTTGGATGAGTAATTCAAGGATTCAAATCATTCATAGTAGGTTTTTGAGGCAAAGGCCACTTCTTCTTCTATCTCTAATAGTGAATAGAGTGATGGGGAGTCATTCTCATCCACATCTAGTCATACTTTAGAGGATGAGGATTCAACATCTAACTCATTCATTTCTAGCCATGTTTGGTCTCGACAAACACTTGAGACTACAAACACCTATGTAGGGAATACAAATTACCATAGATATACTTGAGTAGACTTTCAAGAGCAGACAATATGCCTTTTTTTCTCTACATTAGATCTATATAATTGTAAAGAGGCTTCATGAATACCTAAGTGGGATAGAGCCATGGATGAGGAATATGATTCCTTGATTAGCAATCACACTTGGGATTTGACTTCTCTTCCCAAGGGAATAAAGATGGTTTGATATCACTAGATATATTAGACCAAGTATGTTGTATATGGGTCTATTGACAAGTACAAGGTTATATTGGTGGCTAAGAGATTTTCATAGGTAGTCAACATCGACTACTTAGGGACCTGTGTACATATGGACAAGATGACTTTGATCAGACTCACACTTGATGTAGCCATAACACATGGATGGATTATACATCAGATGGATGTGAAGAGTGTGTTTCTTCATAGAGACCTTGTCAAGGATATATACATGGATCAACCACTTGGTTTTATTTAGGATTCTGTTTTAGTCTATAGACTTAAGGAATACATTTATGGTCTTAAATAGGCCCCTCAAGCTTGGTATGCCAAAATGGATTCCTTCCTTCTCACTTTAGGTTTCACTAGATGCCAATCATATCCCAATGTGTACTTCTTATGGAAGGATGATTCATTTTTTATACTAATCTTATATGTTGATGACCTTTTGATAACAAGGAGTTCTTCTTCAACTATCTCACTAGTGAAGAAAATTCTTCAAGATATATTTGTCATGACTGACTTGGGCTTACTACACTACTTCCTTGGCATTCATATCTCCTAGATAGATTCAATGATTTCACTTTCACATCCCATGTATTTTCTTGATATTTTGGCACAATTTCATATGGCTGACTATAAGCCATCTTTGACTCCATTCCTATTTGGAGTCAAGCTTGAGGCAGATTGCTCCACTACATTGGTCGATGCTACCTTATATCGATAAATTATTGGTAGCCTTATTTACATGACTGATAGTCAACCAAAAATCTCTTATGCTATTGAAATTGTTTTGATATTCATTTAAGAAACCCATGAATTGCACTAGAAAGCATCTAAGAGGATCTTTCACTACATTCAAGTTTTACACATGTATGGGATACACTAGAAGGTTGGATCAAATTTTGACTTGGTCAGCTAGATAGACTCAGGTTGGGATAGTGACACTAGGAGTCATAAGTCTACTTTAGGTTATAGTTTCTCATTAGGTTCTATCCCCATCAGTTGGTTAAACAAGAAGCAAAATTATATTGCTCTATCTTCTATAAAGGTAGAGTACATGGGAGCTATTAACACAACTACTGAGGCTATTTGGATTCAGGGGATACTTTCTAAGCTTGGTATCTAGATTAGGTAGTCTATAGTCATATTATATGATAATCAAATCACTATTTCAATTTGTAAAAATATGGTCCTTCATCAGAGGACCAAAGACATTGAGACTCACATGGACTTTATTTGGGAGCTGATTCGTGACTAGTTCATTGAATTAGTATTTTGCTAGTCTTTAGATTAAGTTGCTAATATATTCACAAAACCTTTCATTGAGAGCAAGTTCATTCATTTACGATCTATCCTTGTGTTATGTTCCATTTTGGTAGCTTCTTCATCTTTAGGGGGGTCTTCTAGCCTCTTCAATTCTTCTTTTGTCTATCTTTTGGAGGGGAGTTTTTTCCCACTAGGTTTTCTCCTTTTCTCTACTTTACGAGAAATTACATTATACATGGTTTCCTCATTAGGCCTTGTTTTTGGGACCCATTTTTATCTTTTTTTATATCATCACCTATCAAATCTATGCTTGTGAGGGAGTGTTGGTGTATGCCTTTTTTCCATGGGTTTTGGCTACACAGTTGCATATTGATTACTTAGGGGATTTAGAGTCATGTAGGTTATTTATAAAGTTTAATACCACATTAATTGGAATGGGTTATATATTTCCTCATGAAACCTATATAGGTACATGTTCCCTTTCATATTCTTATTGAAATATTGTGTGGATCATTTGTCTCATTCCTCTTGTTCATTTCATGCAGTTGTGTGCCTGTATTTACTAATTATTGTTTATGCAATATGCATTTCACATACCATATTGAATCAGGTGGATTCACTTAGATTAGTATTCTTGGATCTCATTTTGATATAAAATCATGTACTCTTGTTAACTTTTAGATGCACATGAAAATCTAGCTTCATTATTATCTTTTATTAAGACCTCAAAAATTATAGTATGAAAGTCTTCATGTTCCACCTTATTTTATGGACTTAAAAAATCATCTATCATTTGAACATATTCTCTCATTGTGAGAGTATCCACCTCACTAATGTCTTCATTGAATTTGGGACCTTGATGTCCTTCATTTTCCTCTTTGATGGTGGATTCTTTAGCACTTGCCAGTAAATCTTTTATCACTAGAAGATTGATTTGTGATCCTTGAATAGGAACATCATGTTCAACTTCCTCTATAATGGTGGACCCATCCTTGAATTATTCACTATTTTTTTGATACCATGTAATCATTATAAGTTAATGAGATATTTTCTAATAATAAATAATTTTTACCTTAAACTTTCATGGTTTGGAGTGCCTCAAGTTCAACTATATCTTCTTTCTCATGATCCTCCATCATAATTTCTCTAATTTCATCCCCTTATTTGTTATTGAATTTTTGGATGGGCTCCCAAGACTCCTTGCATGTGAATCAAATATTATTTCTTCTAATACTTTTTCTAATACTCTCTTGTTATTTTACATAAACTTCTTTTATTTTGATATCTTTCACAAACTTTTTATTTTCCTCCAATTTTTTGGAGATCTTTATCTTATCTTTATTCCTCCTTGTCCTCCTTATGTATTTTATGAGACCCTTTTTTTTGATATAATATCACTTTGATATCCAAGTATTTATCCTAAGGGACTTTGTTTCTGAATTCATCACAAAGTACTTGGTATTGGTCCAAAATTTTGATGGTATCTCATTCATAATTTTGAATCTATAATAATACCTCTTAGATAAGATATATGAATTTTCTCTCTGGTAATAACTTGGACATAAAAATACAATCTATGCACTCCATGTTAACTCCAAATTCCTCAACACAAAACTACAAACACAACTCTACAATAGACAAACCTAAAACACAACCTACATGGGCTTGCAGGATACTAAGCTCTGATACCACTGAAATATCCCCAAATGGGATATTTAATAAAAACACACAAGAAAATATAAAATATAGACTAAAAATTTATAATCTAATCTAAAAATAAACTCAAATATATAAAAATTTGGACTCAACAATTAGACTCAAACTATCACAAAAACTGGACAAACTAGTCAACATAAACTTTGGAAATTTTAACACATAGACACTTAAAAATCAAAAAATAAACAATTAAAAAATATTCTAATTTATAAAAACTGATTTATAACATCAAGAAATTGATATAAAATAGAAACTAATAATATTGGAAGATTGTACATCAATACATCACACCAAAAATGCAAATTGCACAACACTGCAAGACCTAATAAACAGCACATTCTCTCCACACTAGAATTCTAAATCTACAAAACTAAAGCATAACAGACAAATTTATAAAAAAAAAACAATAAAAAAACTATAAAATATTAATTACATTAAAATATTGAATTACATATACAACTTACATATATGATCACAATGTGATCACAACTCTGATGCATAGTCATAATCTATCCCTAAGATTGTCATATTGAATCAAAGGGTTTTTATCCTAGGATTCAATATATCAACGAGGTTACATCCAAAGACATATATCTTCAATGTTTTTCCATACAAGGAAGGTGAAATACTGAACACAAGTTCAATCCTTATAAAAGTGGGGTGTTATAATTTCTTAGATATCAATAACAATGGAGAAGCATGCTTATAGAGAAAAACATGAGAGAGAGAGAGAGAGAGAGAGAGAGAGAGAGAGAGAGAGAGAGAGAGAGGAGAGAGAGAGAGAGAGAGAGAGAGAGAGAGAGAGAGAGAGAGAGAGAGAGAGAGAGAGAGAGAGAATTCATGCCTAAGCCAAAAAATCTTAACTCATTGAGTGGTTTAATTATTTCAAATATAGTGACAAGATTTTCACCATGTAGGAATGGTCAAAAGTGGATCATGTGATCACCTTTTATTTTGTCTTTGTCTTTAATGGTATTCTTCAATGTCATATTTGGAAAAAAGGGGACATTACACCCCTGTAATACCTTTAATTTATATCCAAGGGGATACCTTTCAAACATGCACATGAGTGTATTTTCCCTTCAATTTATCTCTTTGGAGATACATTTCAAATAAGGATAAGAGTGGATTTATCATTCAAATAAAATGTGCAATTTTCCTTTACATGGAAGGCACTACTGGGTGATATTTTGAAGGACCTTGTAATACCTTCAAGGTGTCTTTTAGGAGATACCTTTCAATCATGCACACGATTGGTTTTACATTTCAAGGTATCTCTTAAGAGACACCTTTCAAATATGCACAAGAGTATATTTCTCCTCTAAATAAAAAGTAAAATTTTCATTTATATGAAAGGCACTACTGGTAGTTGTATAAAAAAGCAGTCAACAATTGGAATATCTTATTTTATCACTACTAAGTGTTAATTTTAAGGCCCTTGTAATACCTTCAAGGTATCTCCTAGGAGATACCTTTTATAAATGCAAAAGAGTGGATTTCCCCTTAAAGGTATCTCCTATGTGATACCTTTCAAATAGGCATAATAGTGGATTTCTCCTTTAAGGAATAAGTGGAATTTTCCTTTACACAAAAAGCACTATTGGGTGATACTTTAAAGGACCCTATAATAATTTTTATTTGTCTCTGAGGAGATACCTTTCTAACATTCATAAGAGTGGATTTCCCCTTCAAGGTATCTTCTAGGAGATACATTTCAAACGAGGACAAGAGTGGATTTCTCCTTCAAGGAATAAATAGAATTTTCCTTTACATAGAAGGCAAAAGCTTTATAGTTGTGGGTTCAAATTGTGATCTATAAATCAACTGATGTGATTTTAGTAGCTAGATCTTCAATTTTGTTTAAGGGGTGAAAAGGGTGAATAAATAAATGTAAATATTACTAAAATAAAACTAAGATCATGCATCAAGAGAATTATATCATTGACCTATAATTGCATAAAATAGATTGAATCCTTAAACACTATAGACCATAAAGGAGAATAAAGCAATAATTAAGATCTATAATGCAATCAAAGATCAATACTATAGAAGTAGATAAAAGGAAATCATAGGTAGAGATAAATTTATGCTCAAAATAACATAGAACACCACATCCTCTTTATTGTAAGTGGAGAATAGAAAACAGAAGGCCATAAGTGCACATAAAAAATATCCAATCACACTTGTGAGGGGAACCTATTAAGGTCACAAAATGGAAATTGCTAACTACTATTATTCCTATTGTATGACCAATGGTTGTTTACAAAAATATCGTATATAATTAAATGATAGCTGGCCCCTTCCAATGCTAAACAACAACCAAATTTGAGTAGAGATGGGTTTCCATGTGTCAAGTTAGCACTACCTTGGGGTGAATCAAGATTCTCCTTGAACTAGATGAGTGCTTGGCCACCACATGGAGGAAGTGGAATGAGGCTAATAGCTAGATAATTTTTTTGGAAGGGTATCCAAAAAGGGAGAAGCCAAAAGTGGAATTGTTGGATGTACCAAGCAGGTCTAAGGTTGAATAAAATTTGATTTAAGATAAAACAAAGTGGATTTTGATTCATAGTTCCTAACGACTCATAGGAGTGTCTACTTGTAAGAGAACCCAAATACTCTAGCACACTAACCATTTGAGGTAAAATTTAGAAAAATAGGGGGCAGGCCTAAAAACTAATAACTTTTGAAGGACTACCTACAAAGGCTCCCACTCTTACTCCTATTGGTTTTTCTTCTTGAGAGCCTCAAGGGCTATATTTAAATTAATAATCTCCTTAAAGGATATGCTCCCCAAGTCTTGAACAAATACCAACATTTATAACTCTATCTTTAAGAGTGGGTGCAATATGTTTTCCACTTCCAAGGAACCAGGTGATTGATCTAGAGTTATGAACATGGTTTAGTCATTCTATTTATATTTTAGAAGTGCTTTAATTTGGTCCTTAGGGAGGATTTTTTTATTTTCCAAGAATGGGTAAGGGAGTCCTGATTGGACTAGTTTTTCAATATGCCCCAACCTATCTTGGATTAAATTTTCTAAGGCATTAAGGAATCTCTTGCACTTGGTGGCTACCTTATTTTAGCCTAATAATTCATTAACCTTTACATTTTCTTGCCTTTGATCGGCCACCCTTACTACCTATATAGTCTCATCCAAAGTTTTGTAGAGATTTTGGATGAGGACCTATGAATTTGGGCCTCGAGGAATATGAAGGAAATGACCTATTTGATGAATATTCTTATGTACGTGATCAGATTCTATGAATCCATGATGAAAGTGAGCATTGGCTTCATGTTTGTGGCCGTGCCCCTAATCCTCTCCTAGAAAGACACATACAACTATTGAACCATAAGCAAGATCACCATGATGTATGGTAATAAATGAGTCCATTATTTATGTTCTCAATTTATTGGTCCTTCACCATGGTTTCCTATTATGATATCTACTACAACTCAAGATACACCTACTAAACATCCATGAGATTCTGATTGGTCTATGCAATTTCATCATCCTTGATTTGTAGTTGAGCTTATGTATCTATTCATAGATTGTATTTCTCTTGGAAGATTTCATTAGAGACATGGATTTGAAGGTCTGACCTCACTTTATTGAGATCCACATCCTTGCCTTTAGCCTGAGCATTGAGGCATTAAACCAAAACCTTCACCTTGTTGAGTTATAGGTTGGTATTCTCTAGCTATCAGGTCACTTTGATGTAGTCTATAGTTTTAGACTTATATATTTCCTCCATCATCTCAACCTTATTAGTGGGTATAGCTTGGTTGAAATTGATATCAGCTTATTGAATTATGTAGTATCTCAATCATATTTGATCTTGGGGCTTGACTACTCAAGGATTTAGGTATGCAATCATGAGGGATTATTATGTAGGGTCATATAATGACCTCATGTGATTCATTACTAGGGCCTTGTCTTGTTTTATTATTCTTTATTCAAGCATCTTCGGCCCTTCTTATCATGTCCATCTACTAATGGTACTAATCCAGTGACTAAATATTTTCCATTGTGAAGGGGAGTCCCTATGGTAATTTGAATGGAATGGTCATTTTATTCTATGGATAAATGGATGTTGTTCCTCTAGAGGTGAGTGTATGAAGGGTGAGGATGAAAAGACAAAAAATAGGGATTCTATGAAGTGAGGTGGAGGTTGATTATGCCATGATGGGAGATGATGTAGATAAAGATGGTAGAGTAAAGAAAGGTACAATAGAAAAGATCAAGATCATAGAGGAAAGTGATATGATCTTAGTGGTAGGCTGGGTAGATGAAGAGGATAGTGGGGATAGGGAAATAGTTAGTTAGGTAGTGGACAATGATGTAACCCAAGGTGAGATAATGAAGGTATATGTGGAGGTGATAAGAGAGGTAAAAGTGGAAATAAGGGGTTATGAGAATCACATTTTATTTTGGGGGGTTGCTGCTAGGGGGATGGACATTGGTACCTTGAGCCACTTATACTAGGATGACTTCAATACAAGGTTGTCTAAAGAGGCTTGTTGTTGTTTTAGAGTTGTTTCCTTTGTTTGAGGCATATCCACTCCCTCTTCCCCAATGGTGTCTTCTTCCTCTTCTTCTTCTTCTTCTCTTATTACTTTCTTTGGAGAGAATCCTCTTTCTTTCAAGACCTCCTCTAGATGATGTTTGTCCCAAAGATTTTCAATTTTTTTTCTTTTTCGTCCTCATTAAAAGTAAGGTATAGCTTGCCAATATCCCACCTATATTTTTTATAGGTAGTTATTTTATCCTCACTCTAATCTCTTTGGATGAGTTGTTTCCTTAGACCATATGTTAATTTCTTAGTTGGGTTATACTTTTAGACCTTGACATAAAAGGATTCCCATGGCTTAAATGAATCTAATGAGATTTGGGATAGATCCATATAATTTTGGAGGATGTCTTCTATGGGTAACCTTCACTAGTCAAGGTACGACTGAGACTAATGATTAGGTAGTTAGAAATCTTCAAGGATGATATGTATCTAATTGGATTATAGGTCTAGATATCATTGATTAGGTCTAGGCCAACCTCGAAAACCTTGGATGTAAGGAGGGGCCCTTATTACCTCTTTATAATTATGATGCCTCATATTACAAAGGGGACGTCATACAATCCTTTCTTCTTCCTCACTCTATAGACATAGTAAAACACATCGAGCTGATGAACTAACCCTAGGGCTAGAGTCATATCTATTAGCTATCATGGAATCAAGAAGAGATAACCTTGGAAATTATGTGCCTAAATGAATGTAAAATGGGTTCCCTATAACTATTCAACTTGGACCCTACTCCCTATCATTCATGACTGATGTGCATCTATCATCCTGAATGTATTGGCCTCTTGGCTGATGTTAATGAGGATTGGAATCAAGAATTACTCCCATAAATAGTAGTAGGCTTGTGTAATCGATAGGATGTGGGTCCATACTATGATTGGGTTGACCACATTGGTGAAAATACCCATCTTGGAGGAGTTGATTCTGAGATATGTGGAATGGAAGTGGGAGTACTAAAATAATATGAGATGTGAAAGAAAAGAAGTGTGTCAAAAGGTACCTAGTGTTAAAATTTTTTCCATCTCATCATTCACCATGGTGGTGATAGAATCTATAAAATCCATCTTAAACACCTCCCCTTTGTTCATCTTCATCAAGAGGAAGACTAATCTTAGTTGAAAATCAATGATGTTGACATCTAAATCTAACTTGAAGAATAATGTCAACATGGATAGAGCTTCCTTCATGTACTTCATAGGAAATCTTTCTATGGGGATGGGTAGAGGAGGTGATTATTTGTGGTTACTCAAGAGAAGAGAGTTAAGAAAGTTTACTTTATCTAAGAGTCAGGTGTCCTAAATATGTTGTAGGATATCCATGATATAGATTTCAGCCTTGGGGTTTCTTGGGATTCAAACCATCTCCATGATTACATCTGCACTAATCTTTACCAATAAATGGGTGTTCCCTATAATTAAATCATTATTGACAACATATCTCCCCATGCAAAAGGAAATAACTTTCAATAATTCAAGAACATAAGGCAATATAAATTGGGCCAATGTGTAGCCCCACATTCTATATTTGAATAAGCCATATTCTCCTCTATGGAATTTTTTAAGTATTCAGGTGTGGGTATCATCCCTAAAATTATTGGGTTTTTTAGCCAACTTGGGGTCAAATATGTCATTTTAAAAATTAGTGACCAATGATCAATCTATAAATTAACCCTTGGCCACCTTCTTGACATTCAACACTTTCTCCTTTACTTGAGTAGGGGCAGAAGCATAGGAATTTCACACCACATATTAAAGGGGAGGTCTCCCTAGTTTCTTAGATAATGGGTTCTTTGTCTTACTAGATTCTTATACCCTCTCGATGAGGATGTAGATGTCTCCATCAATAATCTTTCTTCAAAACCACTCTTTGTCTTTCTAAAGTAACTAGATTAATAATCCTTACTCATGAATTCTCATAATTCTTGGCTCAACTCTCTTCGCTCTTTATGGTCTCTAAAAATGATTAACTATATTGAAATCTCAATGCATTTAAGTGTTTAGGTAAATGAGGAGAGGGGTATTTATTCTCAGACTCCCCTAGGTGACCTCATCATATAAAATTTGGAAATAGGCACGCTCATAAATGTTACAGGTGATATGCATGCTTAAGGATCCATTCACAAGATGTTTCTAGAGATCCTTATGTGTAATCATGCAATTTGGAGAGTCTAACATTACTGATAGTAAAGGTGAGTAGATAATTATATTTTTGGGAATGCTTTGAAAACTTAGGAGGGCTAGGGTGAGGCCATGTGGCAAATATAGGTGCACTTATGCTAATGGTACTTATTGGAATGTAAAAACCATTGAATATACCTTTAAAACATGCAAAAGAGTGGATTTACCCTTCAATATATCTCGTAGGAGATACATTTCAAATAGGGATAAGACTAGATTTATCCTTTAAATTATAAGTGAAAATCTCCTTTACATGAAAGGCACTACTGGGTGATATTTTGAAGGCCCTTGTAATACCTTCAAGGTATCTCCTACGAGATACCTTTCAGACATGTACAAGAGTGGATTTACACTTCAAGTTATATAAACATGAACAAGATTATATTTTCCCTTCAAGGTATCTACTAGGAGATACCTTTCAAATAAGTACAAAAGTGGATTTATCCTTCAAGGAATAAGTGGAATTTTCCTTTAAATGGAAAACACTACTAGGTGATATTTTGAAGGCCCCTATAATACCTTAAATGTATCTCCTAGGAGATACCTTTAAAACATCCACAATATTTGATTTACCCTTCAAGATATCTTCTAGGAGATACATATAAAATATGGATAAGAGTGGATTTCTTCTTTAAGGAACAAGTGCAATTTTCCTTTACATGGAAGGCACTACTGGGTGATATTTTGAAGGGCCTTATAATACCTTCAATATATCTCATAGGAGATACCTTTAAGACATGCAAAAGAGTGGATTTCCCCTTCAACATATCTAAACATGCACAATATTTGATTTCCCCTTCATGGTATCTCCTATAAGATACCTTTCAAATAGGCACAAGAGTGGATTGCTCCTTTAAGGAACAAGTGGTATTTTCCTTTATACGAAAGACACTACTAGGTGATATTTTGAAGGCCTTTGTAATACCTTCAAGGTATCTCTTAGGATATACTTTTCAAACATGATAAAGAGTGGATTTCCCCTTCAATGTATCTCCTAAGAGATACCTTTCAAATAGGCACAAGAGTGGATTTCTCCTTTGAAGAACAAGTGGAATTTCATTTACACAAAAGGCACTAATTGGTGATATTTTGAAGGCCCTTATAATAAATTCAATGTATCTTCTATTATATACCTTTAAAACATTCATAAAAGTGTATCTCCTTGACTGGATTTCTAATTAAAGGTATCTCCTCAGAGATACATTATAAAAAAGGATAAGAGTGGATTTATTTTTCAATGAACAAGTATAATTTACTTTACATGGAAGACACTACTGGATGATATTTTTATTTCCTTTATAATACCTTCAAGATATATCCTAAGAGATACCTTTTAAATATGCAGAAGAGTGGATTTCCAGTTCAAGGTATCTCTTAGGATATACCTTTCAAAGAGGTACAAGGGTGGATTTATCCTTTAAGGAACAAGTGGAATTTTAATTTACACAAAAGTAATTAATGGGTGATATTTTAAATTCCCATATAATACTTTCAATGTATCTCTTATGACATACCTTTAAAATATGCATAAAAGTGTATTTCCCCTTCAAGTTGTTTCTTAGGAGACACATTTTAAACAGGGACAAGAGTGGATTTTTCCATCAAGGAATAAGTGAAATTTTATTTTACATGGAAGGTACTATTATGTGATATTTTTAAGGCCATTGTAATGCCTCCAAGGTATCTCCTAGGAGATACCTTTCAAATAGTCACAAGAGTGGATTTTTATTTCAAGGAACAAGTGGAATTTTTCTTTACATAGAAGTCACTGTTAGGTGATATTTTGAAGGAGTTTTTAATACTTCAAGGTAAATATTAGGATATACATTTAAAACATGCAAAATATTGGAATTACCCTTCAAGGTATCTCCTAGGATATACCTTCCAAATAGGCACAAGAGTGGATTTCTCCTTCACGAAACAAGTAGAATTTCAGTTACATAGAAGGCACTATTAGTTGACATTTTCAAGGCCCCTATAATACCTTCATTATATGTTATATGAGATACCTTTCAAACATATATAACTATGGATTTCTCCAAGTGGATTTCCATTTCAAGGTATCTCCTAGGGGATACATTTCAAACAAGTACAAGAGTGGATTTCTCCTTCAAGGAACAAGTACAGTTTTCCCTTACATGTAAGGCACTACTAGGTGATATTTTTAAGACCATTATAATACCTTCAAGTTATCTCCTATAATATGCCCTTTAAATAGACACAATAGTGGATTTCACCTTCAACATTTCTCTTAGGAGATACATTTCAAATAGGGACAAGAGTGGATTTCTCCTTCAAGGAATAATCATATTATTCTTTTACATGGAAGGCACTACTAGGTGATATTTTTAAGGGCCTTATAATTATTTTCACTTGGATTTTCATCATTAGAGGAGATGGAAAAACTCTCGTCATCCAAGTGGTAAAATGGAAACACCTCTAGGCTTATGGGTAGCCTAAGGAGGAGGTGAATCTCTAGATAGGGATAGCTCCCTTGATGTCCACTTTGGATTAAAAATAAACCTAAAGTTATTTTTAGGGGATAACGTGGAGAGATAAATGGAAGAAAACTAACCTAAGGTATGTGATACACCAAAAATTATGATGACTTTCAACTAGCAGCATGTTACACATGAGAACAAGGGACTAATCAAACATACACTCCTTCAATCTACATCTTCTCACATCAATGTTACATTATAAGCTTATTGATAAATATGAAAAGATAGGAATATAAAATAGGAATTAAATGGCACTAATGAAATTACTAACTCACTCAATCATTGACACTTTATAAAAAAAATCACATGCCCTGGAAGAAGAAGCTTTCTAACTACAAACAAAATGAAAGAATTAGACAACATGCTAAAGAATCCATAGTCTTCACTAATAAAGATCATAAATTAGATTAAAACACACTAAATATATTCATTAATATGTAAAAATCAGTAGTCTTATTGATCAAATATTATTAAATGTAGCAGGGCTTCACCGTACTCAGGTGGAGTATGAGTTACAATGGCCAAAATGGCTAGTTCTTATAGAACTTGAGAGAGATAGAGGAGAAGATAGAAGTCCAAGGGTCATAATTAAACTTGTAAATATGATAAATTAAGATAATTATATCTAAGAAGAGGACATGGGATGAACCATGCAGGTTCAGGAAGCCCAAATGTCAAAATCTTGCATAGTGGCATGAAATTCCCTTAACTGGCTCAAAACAATTGCCTTCATGATTGACCCAATTTTAACATAAAAAATTTACTAGGGTTAGGTCTTATTATTATAATTAGTGGGATTGATTTTAGGCATTCCTCTGCATGCATTTTTTGTAGGACTGGTCCTCTAGAATCATCTAGAAAGGAGCTATCATCATCCACATTGTATAAAACTCTTAATTCATGTACCCTAAACACTTTGCTTCCATAAATGAATATGTTTTACATTAAAATAAATGGGATGGATTGGATGACACATATAAATAAATTTCATTTCCTTATAATCATTAGGAACACCTTAAAATCACCCCACTTCAAGTTTTCCACCCTTCTCACTAGCTTGTCCAATATGCCAATTTTGACTGGCTGAGATGAAACAAATTTTTTACACATTTATAATTTTTCATAAGACATTAAATTTCCATATTTATTTATTAAAAGTCCTAATATTTCCTCAAACTTGATTTCATATTCAGACTCCTCCTATAGCCTGCATAATGCATAAAACTATCAAGAAAAACCTATTTTATACCATGTTCAATCAATTTTATAGAGCCCAAAAGTATGGAAGGGGAATTAGTGAGTCATATATATTTTTAAATATTTTTCATGGTCAAACTGTGACATTATATCAGCTGTCCAACTCCATTTCTCTAAACTAGCCCTTATAAGGGTTTAGAAAGGGTTTAAGGCCTATTTTGACTCTTAATCTTTGTTAATAAAGATCTGATGCTGAAATTGTAAAAAAATTAAACAAACATGTTATTTAAGACCCCTAATAACCTCCCATAAATCTTTTGTCTTCCTTTCATGGCCTCATGAAAGATATGAGTATCAAAACATGACTTATCAAACTCTTTTTCTCCCTTCCTACATGCTTGAGCTGTCTTAGGGTCCAAAAGTGACATCCTTGTGGTTTAATTTTAAATATAAAAGACTTAAAACGTTTTATTTTACCCTATAAACATTTTTACATATTTTTTAATTCATATCTCGTGTTAGAAGTTCAAATGGCATCTCATTTGGAATCTAGGCTTCACCATCCCTAGTCAGCTTAACTACACCTTAAAGCTTAAAATGAACTTTATGGTTTTAATTTCGTCAAAATAGTTTTTAAAATTCTACCATGATCCCATTTTAATTCTCCAATAGGATATAAATTAGATCAAAAAGTAGAAGTGAAGATGACTTCCTCATCTAGCACTAAACTTCACCATTCCTCATATTCTTGATTATAACCTTAAGAGTATGGAGCACCCTACTGAGTTTAACCTACATGTTATTGGTTTAAATTATTTATATATATATTTTCAAACTTTTTACACCTTCTTATAAATATATATTATCTTTTATTATAATCTTTTGTCCCATTTTCCAAATCTGTCAATTTGTGCTCGTAAGGGAGTGCCCTCTACCTGAGACAAAACAAAGGCGACTCTCTTGCTTCCTCAATTGATGGTGAATAATTTAAAGGATTATCCAAGTCATAGATATTATCTATTCAAAATTTTGTCCTTGGTATTAAGCTTATATCACATAAAATCTTCAAATTCCCAGATAGACTTCTTGAAGGTAGACTATGCACACTTTGACTGTGCTTGGATTGTTTATGATTCTTTCTTAGCATGATTTTCATGAGAGAGAGCACCTTCAAGTAATAAACATAATTTTTAAGATGTTTTATAATTTTTTATCATTTCTACTCACTGCATACACTTGATAACCCTTAAAACACCTTTCTTTTAGTCAAGACTATGCACCAAATTCTAACTATGTCCTATTTTCCTCATTCAAATGGTAACCTATGCATAATATTTTATTATAAAAAATGTCCATATAATTATTTAAGGTATCCTATGGAAATTTAACATCTTTTTGTTCATATATACTTTAAATTCATGCTTTTTAAACATCTAGACACTCTTTTCCACTCAATGTCTAAGACAGTCAACACTTGGTTGTAGGTGTATACATAGGGTCTTAAGTAGGATTATTTCCCATTTACAGGGGCTTATGTAGGTCATAATTATCATTCTATAGATTTTCATAGGTTCCTCTCATCATTCTAACATACTTGTACTCTTTACCTACAACTTAAGCTCATAAACCTAAAACTCTTCCTTCACTGTGAGACCTTACTTGTTAGCTTCCTATAGGTGTACATAAGATGTAGTCTAGCCTGAACATAATTTTTATAGTCCTATTGAGATATCTTGACACACTTTGAATAATATCCTATATGTTAGGATAAATTAGAACCCATATTTATCCCCAAATTGCATATAAGAGAAACTATTAAATGAATTAATCAAACATTCTAAAATAAAACAAAAACATATAAAGAATAGGAGAAACAAAATTTAAGGTGGTTCACCTAAGATGGGATACATCCACCAAACTTTTATGGTATATTATTTCCAGAAATACAAGGGAGAAAACAAATCCTATAACAAACCTTGTTATACCTCTATACCTTTTTTGCCTTTCCTATGTGTATAACATTTCACTCTATTCATCACAATAATACATCTCATCCATATATAAATTCATTTTAGGGAGAAAGACACCTTAAAACATATTTCTTTATACCCCCTTTTGTCTCCCATTATCCTACATCTACTCTATACACAAATCGCTTTATAAAAAAATATCATCATATGGTAATAAATAAATAAACAAATAAATAAATAAATAATATATAGACAATCATAACTAATTTATATGTAATATATAGATTTTACCACATCATATTTATAAATAAATGTAACAATTAAATTGTAAAAATAACTAATTTATATGTAATTAACAATAAACTTTTAAAAATAAATTATCATAAAAAATATTACCATATCATAATAAATAAATAGATACTGTATAAATAATCATATCTAATTATATATTTTATCATATTTTACTTATAAAAAAATATAAAAATTATCATAAAAATATTACCACGTCATAATAAATAAATATATAATATATAGATAATCATAAATAATAAATAATTAATAGATCTATAATATAGGTTTTACCACATCAATGAAATTGTAAAATTAAGTTATCATAGAAAATATTACCACATCATAATAAATAAATAGATAATATATACATAACCATAATTAATTTATAAATAATAAATAGATTTTACTACATCATATTTATAAATAATCGTATTGTATAATAAAAAATTATCATAAAAACTATTATCACATCATAATAAATAAATAGATAATATATAGATAAACATAATTAGTTTATTTATCATAAAGAATATGACCACACGATAATAATTAAATAATAAATAAATAGTCATAATTAATTTACAATTAATATATATATTTTACCAGATCATACTTACAATAAATAATCATAATTAATTTATTGCAATATTAAAAATAAATTATCATAAAAAATATCAACACATGATAATAAATAAATAATATATAGTATAACTAATTTATAGATAATTATAACTAATTTGTATATAATATATAGATTTTACCACATCATATTTATAAATAATCATAACAATAAAATTGTAAAAATAAATTATCATACAAAATATTACCACATCATAATAATTAAATAGATAATATATAAATAATCATAATTAATTTATAGGTAATATATAGATTTTTAAATTTTACCACAACATATTTATAAATAATCATAACAATGAAATTTTAAGAATAAAACTATCATGATAATAAATAAATATATAATATATAAATAATCATAATTAATTTAAATTTAATATATAGATTTTACCACATCGTATTTATAAATAGTCATAGCAATGATATTTAAAAAAAATATTATCATAAAAATATCATACCATGATAAAAAAATTAATAGATTGTATATAGATAATCATAATTAATTTATAAGCAATATTTAAATTTTATATCATATTTATAAATAATCATAACAATAAAATTGTATAAATAAATTATTATAATAAAATATTACTGATAAGAATATGCATAGTTATATGCATTTCAACAACATTTCCTATTATAAAATTATCATGAAGCAGGGTAAGAATGGGGGAAAAAATATCCACTTAGATAGGCAGGTGTTGTATGAGGATATTGAAGTTAATGGGGTGGTTGAGGATGGATGGGGATCCCAGTGCTAGTGATCCTTTAGTGAATGATCAAACTCTAAGACACTTTTTGTCCCTCTTTTCTCACTCGCAGGTGGAGCTCAATGCCGCATAGAAGAAAAGGGAGTAAAAAAGGGTGAGGGAGATGGCACTCAAATTGCATTACCTACTATTCTAAAATATTCATTTTCTATTGGTCTAGGTAAGGATCTAATTTTAGAAGAATGTGTTTTGTGAGAGAGCATCAAATCCTTATAAGAGTGTAGTATTATTGCCAGAGTTGAAGGAAGTTGTCCATCTCATGTGGTTCTGGAATCTTGGATTACTATTAACTAGGGAGAGTATCTGGGATTGAAATTTTTAGACAATTGATATTTTTTGGCTACTTGTTCAAACATTGTGTTTAGGGATAAAATTTTGTTGGGTGGCCCTTAATGTTTGAATGGGAATGTGATCTTTGTGGAACCTTGGTGTCTAAATTTTTATTCCTTAAAAAAGTGGTAAGCCAAGTTTCTAGTCTAGATCCATATCTATGCTATTCTCATTAAATATTGGGGTGAATAAAGTCTTAGGGATATTAGGAATGTGATTAGAGACTTTTTATCTGTCAACCCTATTTCTTAGGAAGGTTCTCTAGTTGTGTTTTCTATAATCTATGTTACTATGAATTTGGAGGCATAAATTCTTGAGGCTGTCATTCTCAAAGATTTTGGTAGGGTATGGAATCAAAACATTGACCTCAAAAATATTCCTTTTTGATGTTATGGCTGTTATGCTATTGGACATATTAAATGTCCTAGTTTTGAACACCTCTTTTTCAGGAGGGGTTGTAGGAAAAAAAATTTGTATGACAAGTTAAATTCTCTCCTCCCTCAAAATAGTTCATTAAAAGGAATTATGGGACCTAGTTTAGTCACATCCTAAATTTTCCATTGGTTCTTGGCTATTCTCTTATTGATAAACCATTCATAGATAGGTTGGATCCATATTCAATTCCTTCTATGGTGGAAGTAACATCTTAATTAGTCTCTCAATCTTCTAATTTATTAAACATTCTTTCACTAGTAAATCTAACTCTAGTACAGGTGATTGAAGATGAAATCAATAGAATGGATAATGTCATTGCCTCAAATCCAGACAATGTGAATTTATTTGTTAGACACTAGAATTTTGGTCCTCTCAAGCTGATTTGGATCTGGTTATTATGGGAGAGGATTCTCTCCTAGCCTAGATTTATGATCCCATAAACCCAAATGACTTCAGAATTGATTCTGAGGAGGACTTTGATTCAAAGGAAATTATGATGGTTTCGTAGGTTGTATATTCCCTCTCTAAGCCAAATTTTTGGATAAAATGCAAAAGAGGTCAAAATTCCAATTTGAAAAAAATGGAAAATCAAGGTTTGTTAGATAATACACAAATAATAATGACTTTCTTTCCTGGAGTGCGAGAGGTGGAAAGCCTCTCACCAATTTCATGAAAATAGTATCATGAAATGTTATGGGAATTAATTTCCCTAATAAGTGACTCATGGTTAAGCATTCAATCATTCCTCTATGTTTTGATGTTCTCGTCCTATAGGAAATTAAGCTTTTGAAAGAGGATGTAGATATAGTGTTATTACATAAGCAGAAAAGCATGAAGGGATAGTTTTTTAACTCATTTCGAGCATCTGGTGGCTTGGATACTCTTTGGAATCCTCAAAAAATGTAATTTACTTTATGTGTTCATGGTGCCAATTGGTAATGGAAAAATCTCAAAGATCTAATCTTGGACATTAACTTCAATTTTTTAATGTTTATGGCCTGAACAACTTGGAAGCTCTAAAATAAAATGTTGAGAGGATATTAGTTGAATTATTTTATCTCACCATACTAATTTTTTTTATATTAGAGTGTATTTTAATGAGATTCTCAACCTTGATGATAAGTGGGGAGGTTCGGGTCACCCCCTATAATCCCAATGGGATTTTACTTCCTTTGTTGATTCGATTAATCTGATAGATGTGGTTCTCAAAAGAAATATTTATACATGGATGAATAGATGGAAGGGTTTTATAAATATAGCAAAGAGATTGGATATATTTTTAATTGATCGATTGTGGCTTAGTTCTAGTTGGGTTCATGAAAGCATAATTAATCCATTTTATGAGTTTAATCATGCCCCTATGGATTAGAACATAGTTGAAGATTAAGTTTCTCCTTTGAACCCACTAAAGTTTGAATTAATGTGGCTTAGAGATCCTTCTATTTTTTATTTTGTCAAGCTTTGGTGGAATGTGTTGACTTAGATCGATGGGAATTACATGTTCATATTTAGAAAAAAGGTTGGTATTTATTAAAAATTGCTTCAAGTAATTGAATCAAACTCAATTCAAAAAGATTTTTGTGGAATCCATGAGAGTGAATTGTCTTTAAAGGAATCAGTTTTGTGGTTTGGCATGGATACATATATGTTCTAAAATTAATGTTTTCTCATGGCTAAGCTTTTGGAGATAAAATTAAGGGAGGAAATATATTGGAGACCAAAATCTTGTGAACTTTGGTTTAAAGAGGGTGATAAAAACTAAAAAAAATTTGTAACTTTATCAAGGCCAAAACAAGTAGGAATAAATTTCCAAAACTCAAGATAGAATGGACTTAGAGTTAGAGCTTTTCTCCAACATCAAAGGGTAGGCAATCAATTTCTTTTTTGATCTTCTTGCATGTAAGGAGGCCTTAGATCTATGTTCTCAAAAGGATGTTCATTGTTTTATTCCCAAAATTGTTACCCAATAGCTAGATGACTTATTGATGGCTCCATTTTGTTTGGAGGAGGTGAGGAAGGTTGTGTTTTCCATGAAAAAGATAAGGACCTAGTTCAGATGGCTTTTTGACTACCTTTTATCAATTTTTCTAGCCACTCATTGGTGATGAGGTGACTGTAGTGGTGGATTATTTTAGATAGGCTAAAAAGGTTTATTTTTAAATTAATTGCACTTTATTATCTTTATTTCCAAAAGGTGCTACCCAATCTACCTTTAATGAATTTTGACCTGTTGCCTTGCACAAATTTTTTTATTAAAATCATTACAAATACCATTTATTTTATATTGAAATATTTCATCACCAAGCTTATTTCCCCTAAACAAGGCAGCTTTATCCCAAGGAGGCATATTCAAGATGGAATAATCATTATGCATGAGCTTCTTCATTATTTGAATATAAATAATAATAAAGGTATGCTTATAAAACTAGATATCATTAAATCATAGGACAAGGTAAATTGGATATTTATCTTATTTATTTTGATTGGGTTTGGTTTTGATAAATGTTGTGTGAATGCATTTTTACGTAAATCTCTACTCCTAAATTTTACATTCTTTTGAATGGTGGTCCAGTGGATTTATTTGAATATTCTCATGGAATTCATCAAGGAGATCCCATTTTCCCCTTTTTATTCATTCTCATGGTTAAATCTTTGAGTAGAGCTATTTAGGTAGTGAAGGAGAATGATGCAATCAGGGGTTTATGTGTGGTGAATGGTATTACTAATTATTCTCATCGGTAATTTGCTGATGATACATTCATTTTTGGAGTGGAATCTATTAGGGAAGGTACTCCCTTTAATTATTTTTTGGATAACTATGCTAACTCTTCAAGTTAGGTGGTTAATGATAGTAAGTCTGAGATTTATTTTGTTAATATTGACCTTCGGCATCAATCCTAGCTTGCTCAATGTCTCAACTTCAAAATTGGTAAGCTACCAAATAAATATATTGGTCTTATACTTTTTTTTGGCCCTTGAAAAGATAATATTTGGGAAAAATTTTAGTTTCTCTTCAGTATCATTTGAATGCTTGGAAAGGAAAATTTATTTCCTTTGTTGGTCCTTTAACTCTCATATAATTAGTCTTGTTAGCAATCCCAATTTTACTTCTGTTAGTTCTTAGTCTGCCGTCCAAGATCATAAAATAAATTGATGGGGTGTGTAGCTCCTTCCTTTGGAATGTCAATGATGATAAAACACAAGTTCATATTGTAAAATGATGTAAAATCTATAGTTCAAAAAACTTAAGGGGTACATGTATCAGGAAATCATTTTTACAGAATCAATCTTTGGGCACCAAGATAATTTGGGGTATTCTTACCAATCCTAACACTCCTAGAAAAAAATCCCCATTTACATTACCTATGTACATTAGATCCCTTGTAAATTTTAACCTTGGCTTTTCCCTCCTTCGGTTCACATATTTGAAACTTTGTGCTTCAGTGTCGATCACTCATCTCAAATCATATATCATGGATTCTTAACAATGGAAAGAATGAAGATTTCTAGGAGGATTCTTGGAATAGCCATAAACCTCTGAAAGAGTTTAGGGAGTTAGAGGAGGATACAGTTGTTTTCTATACAAAATTGGGCTTAAAATTCTATGATTATATTGAGCTAGGATATCATGGTACATTGACCATTATCAAATGGAAATATTTCGGTAATGTTATGATTTTTGAGACCCAAAAAGGTTTTCTTTCTTCTATTCTTGCACTATAGAACATGTTTCTAAATGACAAGGAGGTTTCAATTTATTGGATGGGGGTATGTTTTGGGGACTATAAGGTAAAGGTTACAAGATGGTTTCATTGGAAACTGAGAGTTATCCCTTGACTAATATTCTTTGTTGTAATAATTTGGGTTTCCCAAAAGCTGGAGCTTTTTCCTGGATAGGTACTCAATATAAAATAATCTCTTAAGATAATCTTAAGAAAATGGATTAGATCGATCCTTCCTTGTGTTGCATGTGTTTTCATGAGGAGGAAACTACTAATCACCTTCTTCTTTTATGCCCTTTCATAGCCTCTTATTAGGGTTGATTGTGCTCTAATCTTAGTTAGTAGTGGGTACATCCTCCCTCAATTTATAAGGAATTTTATTCTTGATTTTTTGGGGCATGAATTTGATTCTTGTAGAGCCTATTGGTTTGCTAGTCCTATAATATTGATATGGTCGATTTGAAAAGAAATAAATAATCACAATTTTTGTGATAAATCTCTCTTTAGAGTTTTTTTTCTAAAAAAAGTGGAAGTATCCATCTCTAAATTAGTTTATAACCATGATTATAGAGGAGATACTACTTTGTATATTTGGGACATGAAGGTGAATCCAAATTGGATGTTGATAAACGTTCCTCCTATCAATGGGTCACGAGTTTTGAAATGAAAGTCTTTGGCATGCTTGGGTGCATCCTGAAAACTCCCTCCAATTGGTTTACTCAAATTGAATTTTGATGGGGAATCATTGGGAAATCAAGGTACTTCTGTTATTGGCTGTTATTCTAGAGATTATTCTGTGTCGTTGATCCATACTTTGTCAACTAGGCTTTTTGATGAAACTAATAATGAAGTGACAGCCCAAACTACAATCTTGGGTCTCTAGTTGGCTTCTCACTGTAGTATTGATAAATTAATTATTGAAGGAGATTATATGGTGATCATCATAGCCATTCAAAATCATAGGGGACATGTTTTGAGAGTGATTAATATTTTAAATTCAATTTGTCCCTTGACGTAGGAATTGAATTCTTGGTTGGTTACTCATTACTTTCATGAAGCCAACAAGTAGGATAATTTTTTGGCCAATTGGGGGTGGATCAAATTAAGTAAATTGTTATTGAAAATGATTTTTCAAGGTGGCTAGGTCTGATTCTTGTTGATCAATGTTAAATTGGTCTTTTTTATTGGGGGATCTCTCCTGTCTCTACCTAGAAA
>JARHVA010007445.1:370000-372500 GCA_037957365.1 Torreya grandis
GTGCATCTCTAAGATTTGTGAGTAGTTTTTGAAACCTTTTCTAGTCATCACTTTCTCCTTCTTGTCTAAATACATTATCCAAAGTAACAACTATTTTGAATTCTTCCCATAGTATTTGTTCATGTCTATTACTATTATACAGTGCTTTATCACTCATAGGAGGTAGATGGCCCAAATATCCTACTACAATCACTGATCACCCTCCAAAACTCATTCTTACATTTTCAAGAAATGCTTGACAATGTCGTGCATCTATGTTATGAAACATTTTCTCCTCAATAAAACTCATTTCATCAATCAATATGTATTTTATATGTTGTACTTATTCTTGAAAACTTGTGAGTCTTGTTCCTTCTAATTCAGTAAAGTCTGCAATTGGGATTTGTAATGTTGAGTGGGTTATTGAAGCATCAATATTATATATTGCAACTCTAGTTGGTGCAAGTAATAGAAGTGAACAACATTGCATAATTGATGATTCATTTTGAAAAGCTTCATGAAAATAGATAATATATTAACTCAACATTATTATAACAATTTTACCTAATAGATAATATTTTATTATATAGATAATCATAACTAATTTGGTAATAGATAATATATAGATAATCATAAATAATTTTGTTATAAATAATATATAGATAATCATAACTAATTTTACCATATTTTATTTATAATCAATTATAATAATTAATTTAAAAATATTACCACATCATAATAAATAAATAGATAATTATAAATACTTTATCGATATAATATATATTTTACCACATCAATATTACATCATAATAAATAAACATAGATGATAAACACATAATCATAATTAATTTGTAAGTAATATATAGATTTTATCACATCATATTTATAAATAATTATATTTTAAAAATAAATTATCATAAAATATATTACCACATCATTCATAACAAATAAAGAATAATATACACATAATAAAAATTAATGTATAGATAATATTTAAAATTTATCATGTCATACTTATAAAAAATAAAAAAATGAAATTATAAGAATAATTAGTTTATAAGTAATATATATCGATTTTACCACATCATATTTATAAATAAACCTAACAATGAAATTGTAAAAATAATTAATTTATATGTAATATATATGAATTTTACCACATAATACTTATAAATAATCTTATCATAAAACAATATTACTACATTTTGATAAACAAATATATATTATATAGATAAAGATAATTAGTTTATTTATTATATAAAATATCACCAAATGATACTAAACAAACAATATATAAATAATCATAATTATAATTTATTTATTAAAATTTTAAAAATGAATTATCGTAAATAATATCACCACGTGATAATAAATATATAAATAAATAATATATAGATAATTAGAAATAATTTATGGATAGTAAATAATCATAATAATGAAATTGTAAAGATAAATTATCATAAAAAACATTATCACATCATAATAAATAAATAGATAATATATAAATAATTATAATTAATTTATAGGTAATATAAATATTTTTAAATTTTATTATGATATATTTATAAATAATAATAATAATGACATTTTAAAAATATATTATCATAAAAAATATCACCCCATAATAATAAATAAATAGATATTACATATTTAATTATAATTAATTTATAAACAATATTTATATTTTACATCATATTTATAAATAATCATAATAATAAAAATGGATAAATAAATTATCATAATAAATATTACTAGTAAATAATAAATAATATACAAATAATCATAACTAATTAATAATTAATATATAGATTTTATCAAATACATCATAATAAATAAATACCATTGTGCTTGCCATTTTTTAATTTAAAATTGCATTAAATATATATATTAAGTGTTTTGTATATACAATAAATATTTATCTTTATTTTATGTGATAGTAAGTGCTAGCACTCACAATTCAACACGATATAGGTGAATGAGATTGATATATATCTATATATTTTACATATATTTAACTAATATATGTATGGTAGTATTAAGCACAACTCTATACTTAATAATAAAATGTTATCATTTTACTAAAAGTTAAATATATAACATTCTGTAAAATGCTAACTTTTGTGTGTGTGTGTGTGTGTGTGTGTGTGTGTGTGTGTGTGTGTGTGTGTGTGTGTGTGAGTGACATATTTCCATTAGAATGAAGATAACTGAAAGAACATAATGTATTTGACAAGTAATATATAAATTTATACAAGTGAACCTATTCATGTAAAACATACATTTAAATATTTATTATTGAAATAGAATAGACCAACAATATAATGATATTTTATATATAATTTTAAAATTTTAGAAGAATTACATTAGAATATCAATACATTATAACTAGCATTCATATATTAAATAAATCTATGTAAAATACACCAATATATATATATATATATATATATATATATATATATATATATATATATATATATATATATATATATATATATATATATATGTATGTATATATATG
>JARHVA010007445.1:382500-460000 GCA_037957365.1 Torreya grandis
CTTGACCATTGATGGTCACCTTAACCATCGATGGTTAAGCCTGACCATCAATGGTTATGTCCTCACCACTTGAACATTACAAACTCACTTCAATTCTAACTTGCTTTTTAATAATTAGATTACATGATCTATGTGTGAGCTAATGTATGCGAAAGTTAATTTTAGACAACAAGATTAGACCTAATTGAGCCTTGAGTTATACCTCTCCCTTTTACTAATAATAAGAAATGAGCATGGGTTGAAATAGATTTGCAATTGTCAAGATCTTCTTCTATCAGAGTTTATTTTTTAAGTCATTTCATCTAGTGAGCTAGTAAACTAACAAATGTGATGGAGATCTAAAGTGCTACCACTCATCATCCAACAATCAAGTATTGTTACTCTATCAAAATTTCTCTAGACTCCATCAAAAATAGTTTTAAATGCATGCCTTCACCATTAATCAAGAAATGAAGTGAATTATCTATTTTGGGTAATTACTTAATCTATTTATATTTCACAATCAACATCCAATAAAACCCATCACCCAAAACCCCTTTTCTAGCCTCATCAAATCAACAATTTTTAACCTACTTAGAACACACAATAACCATTGATGTTCACCTTAAACACCAATGATATGTCCCAACCATTGATGATTACACAATGGTTTATGGTTACCCTAACCATCAATGGTCACACCCAATCATTGATGGTCATTGTGTGACAAAATAACAACAAGCTATTTTAGCCTACCTAACCTTAACTAGATCTCATTTTTAAACCCTTCACCTGATCATAGAGCCTCACCCTATTTTCTAAACTACACATGACCTATTTAGCATTAATATTTGTCTATTTATTTTTATTTCTTTTTATCAAGCACTTACTATATTCATTTCAGTATCTTATGTTATATATGCATGTACTTTAACTTTTACTTTCAAAACATAATTATTTAAAAGCATGGATTGATAACCTCCTAGGATGCACACACTTCCAAGATATAGATCATGTTAGGAAATCCACATATCTATCCAAATAATCAACCATTTCTTTTAGTGACTTCTTATTTGCATGTCATTCCTCCCCAGACAAAGAGGAACTCTCTACAATCATCTGATCAACACATGCTTATCATAACAGGTTATTTTGTCACACCCTTCTGGAGTTTATTTTCTCTTTCTTCTAAGAACATTAAGACAAATTCATCTAAAACATTTTGTTACACTCGATGGGACCTCAAGTCTTAACTTGGGTTCATTAGCTTGCATCTTTCTAATCTTCTTCTTGTTTTATGATAATATAATGAAATCAAAATTTATTTTGGGCTTGAAATTGAGTACATACATTGCATGCTTTTATGTTAGCTCACATAGCTTAAATTAAAGCAAGTAACTGAATAATAATTTCACTCTTATCACACACACAATACCAAACCATGTACACCAATTAAACATCACAATAATTTGATATAAAGCTTGATTAGGATTTGATCACCTAGTGGTCACCTTACCCTTCCTAGCTATTGTACTTGTATATAACCACCAAAGGAAGAACCAAATCAGCTCTCTATTTGAGTACAAACTCTAAAAATTTGTATATGTTGGCTAAGCACCTGACACCCTTATCATTATGATGTGTGAAATCAAGGCGTAAGCCCAAATAACAAACCATGTATTGATTCCCAACACAAATCCTTTTGAAAGACTAAACAACCTGAAACCAACCATAGACTTCCTATCTAGTATTCATTCTACAAACAAATTTGAGTCACACATTCTTAAATCTTAAGGCATCAGCCAAAAATGAGAGTAAAAATAACCATAAGATTTAATGTGCACTAGTGTGTGTTGAATTTCCTTGATCTTTTTCTTGTCTTCTCTTTGTTTGAGTTATGAGGTTGTTTTGTCTCTTCTATTTTCTTTCTAATTGCATGGTTCTAACTAATCAACAACGAAGGGACCAAGAAAGTCAAAAATCACCTCTTGACCATCTAACTTCTTCTACCTCTTCATCCATGAAGTACATCTTTGATGATGAGAGTTATCCCCATCATTCTAGAAGTCCTAGTTTACCTCGAATGGTTTGCCATGGAGATCTATACTTTAACACCATCTTGGATAACAACCATGTAGCCTTTCAACATTTCTTAGTACCTTATCTCACCATACACCCATCTTAGTTCTACTTACTGATCCACCTTATGGGATGACATCACATCTTATGACTGCCACCTTTATTGCCACCATCACCACCGAACCATTAGCTACCCAAACATCTTCATCAACTAAAAAACCTTCTGATAAAACCATGCAAAACCAACCCATCCAACATATTAATACCCAAACACCCTCTACGCTGTCCAACAACTCTTCCAACATTCAAATAACCTAACATTTGCCAACCTATACTGCACTTAACATTGGAGCACCTACTATCATCATTAGTACCCTTCCTCTTGCTACCACCACTCTAATTCAAAGATTGGTGATGCCCATACCTTCCACTCTTCCACCCATTGCTACCAAAGTTACCAATTATCCCCTACCTACTAACCCTACTATACTAATTCAACATATCTTGATCCATCAACAATTTCTTATTGCACCAAACCTCAGTTAAATCCCAAACCCACAATGGCATGTACCTTTAACTTCAACTCAACCACCTGCACCCACATACCATTACATATAATCTACCCAACCGCCAATGTCCACATACCAATATGTGGCATCATCATAGCCACCTATGTCCACATACTAATATGTGTCAACTTCTCAACCTCCTACCAACTATCACTATATCCCAATTTAGCATCACAGTCATTACAAATTTGGTGGGGCACAACCCCACACTTATATGGTAAAAATGTTAATGGAAAAAATGACTACCTTGGATTCGTCCATCTTTGTTGCCCATAACATCTTATCGTATGACAAAATCTGAAATGATCCTATTCACCCATTAATCCCCATTTGACCATATTCCCCTGAGTGGGAGCTTCATAAATTTACTAAATTTCATAATATGAAAGACCCTAAACAACACCTAAGAGCATATAGGAATGCTTGTTTTTTCATTGCCTATGATGATTCCCTCCTTATTTTTACCTTCCCTATGTCTTTATGATGGTCCACATTAGACATGTATAATGCTATCATAAAGCACTCCCTATTTTCATTTACCCAGTTGGCCTAAGCTTTCTTAGATCACTTTTTTATAAATATCTCTAAGAAGGTCTCCATCGCTAATCTATACTCAATTTCCCCATTTGATGACAAATCCTTTCCTAACTTTCTGGCCCAATAGAGGAGCTTGATAAACCAAATATCCTTCTCTCTACCCCATCCCAAGATAATTAAAAAAAACTCTCGAGCATGTACCAAACACATCTCCTCCAGCTTTTTGGTTCAAAGCTTTAGGACCTTTCAGGAGGCTTTTACGATGGCCCACAAACATGAGAATAGAGACATTGATGAAGGGAAGCTAAAACTGAGAAATAAGAAATCCACCTTTAAATCAACCGAAGCTTCTTCCTCTAAGCCCAACAATCAATCAAACACTAACTCTAAAGATAATAGAATTATGAATGTGGTTTTCATTAATACCACTCTACCATCTGTCAATCAACCCAACTCTTCCACCTCTTCTAATCAAAATATTAGGAACCAAAACTATGCCAATCAGAAGTAATTTACTTCACTTGGGGATTCATATGCTTTGGTCTTGGAGAAGTTATTAAAGGCCAATATCATATAACTTCTTCCCATCAAACCTCATCAAAATGTTGATTCCTCTTATCTTGTACCTAGTTGGTACAAGGATAGTTAATGGTGCACTTTCCACTAAGTCATTGGACAAGATGTTAGTATGTGTAATTCCTTCAAAAATTTTGTCCAAACATTGATTAATAAGGGGGAACTAGTGTTGCTTAATGATAATGCACCCCATAATCAGTCCCTTGACATCTTCAAACAACCATTTCTCGATCATGCCCCTTCCACCAACAATGAGAACAAAAAGCTAGAGTCTTCTCATAAAGCTCATACTGTCAATATGATCCTTGATGTGCTCATTACTAAAGAACCTACTACCCAATCAACGTATTCTTCACCCTTTCCACTTATTGAGGTAGTGGAGTTACCTTCTCTTCCTTTATAATTAACTATTTCACTTCCTTAACTTATTGAGGTAGTGGATTCTTCACTTTCTCCTTCAATTGATACACCTAAGGAGCCAACCATCATCACTCTACCTTCCTCCTCCATTATTGACCAATCCACCCTTATTTTAGAGATCATTCCCAAGGAATAGGACACCCTACCTATGCCTCCCATAGAGGAATCATCTACAAAAATCTTCCATCTTTTTATTGATGGAAAAGACAAAGTACCTATTTTTCCCTCTCAACCCTTAGGCCTGTCCTTTGAATCCACTACCAGGGGACTCAAACCTGTCATTAAACCTTTCTTTAGACTAGTTAAAAATTTAGACTTTATATCGTAGCCTAACATGGACTGAGCCATTTTTGGCAGCAATTTGGGCTCCCCTATATAACCAAGTATGAACCTTATTTATCAAAACAACATACTCTTTCCACTACCAAATCCACTATTATCACAACCACAAGACTGGACACTTTTACAAACCAAATCACAACTAAACCATTTGGATCAAACTCACAAAAAATATCCAAATCACCTTCCATCATTTTGACCAAACACACCAAGAACTTAGGCATATTCCCAACTCATAATCTTTCCAACCCATTAGTGAAATTGAAGTTAAACCCACGAAACATATCAAGCAAACCCAAAATAAAGACAACAAACAAGGTGAAACCAACCAAGACCAAAACCATGGCTACCCTCTTAACTTTTCCCTCTATTTTGGGATCTCGTCCCTTTACCTTAGTTGTGAAAATAACCATCCCAAAACCAACCACCACTTTTGGTTACCCCTCAACACCTAATTTCATTCACACCCATTTCTAATGAACCATTCACAACCAAACTTCTTATATCACAACCATCTATAACCAAACAACCTAATTTAAAACCTAATTCCTCCAAGCTATTGAGCACTTTACCAAAAACAAAACCATCAACTAAAAACCCTCCTTTACCTAAGATTCTACCATTCATCCTCTTTCTAGAAGGGCTTCCAACCCAACCACGAAAACTAAAACCTCCATACCTGTTCCACCTATGAGCAAATCTTACTAAAAAAATTTTCTAATGTTATTGCAAGCTTCTTGATTAATCTTACCACCTATCAAACCATTTGACCTAGTTTCTCCAAAACCATCTTCATATAATAACCACTTAGTGTGCTTCTATCATAAAACACTTAGTAATGACATAGATAACATTAAGGCTCTCCAAACCATAATCCATCACCTATATTAGGAGAATGACTTGTTACCAGATGCGCCTCTCATAAGCCCATTACCGATACAACAACTAGAAATTATCCTCCAAAACTTACCTACTCCCTCGCTCTCACCTAAGAGTGAGGAGGATCAAAAGTAACCCTTTGGCTAAAGTCTTACCCAAAACCATACTATCCCTATTGTCACATGATCACAGCCTCAATAGAAGGATAAGGGGGAGGAAAAAGTGTCCACCCATGGATGTACCTTATTCAAAAAACAAACCACATAACTAAATTAAAAAAATTCACATTCATAAAAACCTAAGGTCTCTATCACAGGTACCTCTCAATCTAGCCCTTATGAATCAATTTAGAGGGTAGTTTTGCAACAACTTCACGAAACACCAGTGAAGATGAGTCTATACAAACTAATCTCTACCTTGCCCCATCACCACAAAGTAATGACTCAAGCCTTGAAATCTATAGAGGTGCAACTAGAAGACCCTCAACCTCTTATGGCTTTTGTCAAATCTCTCTAAATTTCCAACCTGATTACCTTCAAGGATTTGGAAATACCCTCTATCCATCCAAAAGACCCAAATCCCCCTCTATTCATTATAACATACATCAACCAAACCCACATCAACATTATCTCTTACCATTCCTATGATCAAATCAAATTACAAAACAACATCATGTCAGATGCCTCATCCATCCTCCAATCATTTAACAATACCATGGCCTCCACTTTGAGAAATGATGTCCTTCACATTCATCTGGGACACCACATGGTTCTTAAACTATTTTATGTAGTAGAGGGGAAATTCTAGTATAATGTTTTGTTGGGATCACCTTGGATCCATTTCATGAGCTATGTGACATTTACCTTAGACCAATGCATCAAATTTGAACATGAAGGTCAAGTTGTCACTATACAAGTTGAACCAAGCCCTTTCACAATGTGTAACATGACCTACCAACCTAATGACATGATCCTTCCTCCATCTCACAAGCCCTCATAAAATGACAAGACCTCATCAATAAAAGACAAAATGATATCTTCTTCTAACATTGAGGTATCAACTAGTTATTCATTTCCTTTTGACCAAATACCCATAATAAATTCCTTGGAGTTGATATTCCAATGTATTTTATTGGGGGAATATTTACTTTTGACCCTAGACACTTTAACTACTCTTTAAGAGAATGGGGGACTTGAACACCAATCTGGGTATGATTCGAATATAGGAAACATCATTCCTCTTGGACCTCCCACTTGTCAAACCCATTTTGTCTATGGGGGACTTGACAAACCCCTAGACACTTCTACCACCTCATCGTCTCCTCAACCATACACCTCTAATTTTTCCTAATTAGACAAACTAGATTTTACAAAAACACACCTCTATAGGTGTGCATGGAAGGGATTTGGCTTAGGATGGTATGAACATGGGCCACATGAGTTGATTTTGATCAAGATCATAAAACCTCAGAAAAACCATGGACTTAGTTTCATTCCACCTAAAAAGTAAACCAACTTGCCTCCCATCACCATTATTGAGGAAGAAATCTTATCTTTACCAACCATCTCTTCTCCAAAATGTGAGGATTTATATGTTATCCCACCTAAATTTTGTTTTCCATCAACATGATTAGCCTTAGATCCCTGACCTATCAAAGGGACATGATGATAATAACCATTCCTCTGACTCATCATGAGATCATAGGAAATAATTCTCCTACCATTAATATTGTTCAGTGTCAGGATGACAATTCCATTCTTACTTACCTTAGTGTAGAAGATCACTCTATCCATATATCTCTCCCTCTTGAGACTTTAACTATGTTTTATGAATCCATAGTGGATATCAAGTTAGGTACTCAAGATAGCCCATGTATTGTCAAAATTGAACAATCATTAGATTCCTCAGAGAATCTAGACTTTTCTACCTTCCTCCAAAGACAAAGCATAGTATTTTCTTGGTCTTATAGTGGCATGCCCATAATTGACACTACCATTTCTACCCATAACACCATCACCAATCAAGATTCTAAGACCATTCTAAAAAATATTCATCAAAATCACCCCTTGAACAGATTTATTATCTCCTCTCTGTCAATTTCATCCAACACATCTACTATCCCAAATGGGTCTCTAATGTTGTTCCTATCACCAATGCCAGAGGGGGACTTCACATTTCCATGTATTTTTGTGACCTTAACCTAGATTTCCTAAAGGATGACTTTCCTTTGCCAAACATTCACCAAATTGTCGATTTTACAACTAGCCATGAGATGTTATCTATTATGGATGGGTTTTTAAGCTACAATCAAATATTCATTGCCCCTAAAGATTAGCATAAAACTACCTTCATCACCCCTTAAGGGACTATTTTCTATAGAGTCATGCCATTTGGTCTAAACAATTCTGGTGCAACTTATCAGTGCACCATGACCGACATCTTACATGGCCTCATACACAAGATTATTGAGGACTATGTTCATGACCTTCATGAAAAATCTAAACTTCAAAAAGACCATTTGACACTTCTTAATATCATTTTTGAATGACTCCTCCATTACCATGTCCATCTCAACCTGAATAAGTGTATCTTTAGGGTTTCTTGGATTCGTTATCTCCCTTTATGGAATCAAATTTGATCCTCCAAAAGTTAAATCAATTTTTGACATGACTCCTCCAATCAACCTTAAGCAACTTTGTAACTTACAGGGGAAACTTTAATCTATCTACCATTTCATCTTTTAGTAATCCAATCAATGACAACCTATTCATCACCTTGTAAAGAAAGACATATTTTATGTAAGATAAGGACTATCAGCAAGCCTTTGACTCATTTAAGGACTACCTTCTTTCCCCACATATTCTTATTCCTCCAAAATAGTATCAACCATTTTAACTATACATATTTGTTAATAACCACTCCTTAGGGGCATTGTTGGCACATTTTGATGATAAGTATAAATAATAAGATGTATACTATATAAGTTGAATGCTTATAGAGTAGGAGATTCAGTACATTTATACCAAGAAGCTTTGACTCACCCTTATATATATGGTAACCAAACTTTGTCACTACCTTCTCAACAACAAGACTTCATCATCACCAACACTAACCCTCTCAAGTACATGCACTCAAAACCATACCAAAATCAATGGATGGCTATGTGGCTCATGTTTTTCACTATGTTTGACCTAGAGTTTTTAAAAAAAAATTCAATTAAAGGGAAAGTCATTACTGACTTATTGGTTGAATCACCTATAGTAGATAACCAATCTCCTCCTCTTGAGTTCCTTGATGATCCCATCCCTACCGTATCTCGAGCGGACTTCACCTATCAAATCAATATGTTCTTCAATCAATCAAAGTGTCATTATAGTGGGAGATTTGGTATCATCCTTATCCTCGTAGATGGTGAACCCCTTCCTTTATCCTTTAATCTAGAATTTAAATGAACCAACAATATGGTTGAGTATGAATCCCTAGTGATAGGTCTCCAAAATGTGTTAGCCTTCGGTGTCAAAATAATCAATACCTTTGATGACTCCAAACTCATGGTCAATCAAATCAAATAAATATACTAGTGTAATAATGATGTTTTTCAATAGTACAAATAGCTAGTGGATGTACTATTGACATGATTTAAACTCTACCTTATCTAAACCACCCCACAATCTATAAGTAAGTTTGCTAATATAATGGCTTCTCTCACTTTCCATATCTCATTTTCAATCTCCAATTGCAAGATATCTATCATTATCTATCATCTTATAGAGCCTTCTTATATCAGATTAAAATCTTCTGCCATCTTCAATGTGGAGGAAGCATAACCTGACCTTTTGTATAAGAAAACCTTTGACTATCTCAACCTTGCCATCATCCTTTCTGATCTTTATAAAAAATTTCAAGGATGGTTTATCCAAATCACCTCCCATTATAACATAATGGGAGGAATTATTTATAAACATGGATTTAATGGTCTCCTCTTTCATTGCCTACTTAACCACAAGGCCTTTCATGTTATCAGGGAAATGCATGATGGAATTTGTGGACACTTTAGTGGTCTAACTGTCATTAAACATATCCTTTACCTTGGCTATTACTAGCCTACCCTCAACCAATACTATTGTGATTATGTGAAAAAGTGTGTTACACATCAACAACATGTTAATTTGCATCATACATGTAACTATAGTCTTTAAGTATCCAAGGATTTTTGTCCCTTCTCATAATGGGGTGTAGATCTTATTGGATAAATTAACATACATTATTCAAAATTCCATCAATCTATCATCACTACCACCAAATATTTCACCAAATGGGTAGAGTTTGCCCGTCTCATTTCAGCCAAGGTAGATAAGATCAAAAACTTTATTAACCATGACAATATATACTATTCCAATGTTCCTACCAAAATTATCACCGATAATCATAAGAATTTTAAGAACAATAAATTCTAATCTCTTTGTGACATGTTTGGTATCAATTTAAATTTCTCATCCCTTTATCATCCACAAGCCAATAGATAGGTTGAATCCTCTAGAAAATCTCTCAACAACATGCTAACTGAAATGGTGAATGCATTTTCTTAGGATTGGCATTTACACATCCCTTCACCTTATGGGCATATCGTACTAGGATTCAAATCGCTATAGGTGCTACCCCTTTCTCTCTTGTACTGGGAGCAGAGGTTGTCTTACCTCTTAAAGTTAGAATTCCCTCTCTTCATATATCCCTGCAAGATATCATTTCTTAAGATGATTATCATCAACACCATTTTCTTTAGCTTGAGCTATTTAATTAGTGTCATTTATATGTACTTGTCCATTTTCATTTCTATCAAGAGAGAATCAAATAAAATTATAACAAACATCTTAAGTGAAATAATTCAACATTAGAGACCTCATCTTAAAGGAAAATAAACATGTCACTGGTATGGAGAAAAGAAAGCAAGGCAAATATGCTTTCAATTGGCTTGGAACTTATGTCATAATGCAAAAGTATGGATCTGGTGCTCATTGTTTATCTACTCTCGAAGGCAACCTAAAACCAGAACCCCTTAATGTTTTTCATCTTCCTCCTTTTTTGGTTAAACATGATCAAAACTCACCTTTTATCTATGTTAAGCTCATCCTTTGCTTTCAAACCACATTCATCTCCTTATTTTAGGATCAATTGAATAAAATTGAATCATGTGATTATCCATCACAATATTATACAAATATTGAATATGGGTACCATGGATCTACCCATAGCATGACTTTCATGGTACCTTTTTCCCTTTTTATAGGATAGATTCCCATGGTTGTTATCACCTAAATCCATTTACACATCATTGACCTTCTTGTTATTTCTAGTTCTTCCTTCATCAAGGTGAACCTTTTAAGTCTATATAATCAAGTCTATGTCAAGAAAAAAATCAAAAGAAAAAGAAAAACCATAGAAAAAAAATAATCATATCGGTCACTCTTTTGAATTTGTGTATTTCTCCCTTTAAGGATAGTTGTGAAATTATATTAAAATTGCTCAATATAAGGTAGACTTCTCCCTTAAAAGACAACTATCAATAACCCTAAATAAATCACACAAACTTAGAACACTCCCTTGAAGTATGGTTGAGTAAGGCATTTTTCAAAGCATAGAAATCTCTTAGAAGCTTCTTGCATTGACTAAATTCCTTGACCCTTCAAGCAATAACAAAATATCAAAGTACACATTATCAATATCAAGAAAACAACAAAATAATTTGGGATCCACAATCAACTCTCATAAGTAGACTTCCCACATCGATCAACCTACACCTTGTATGGCATGGACTTGTTTATACTGATTCTTTGGTAACCTCTAGAAGAGGCATGATAATTTTATAAGAAGCATCCATCTCCATTCATCTCCTATTTATACATTATGAGCAAGGGATTTTGAGTGTACTTGACATTTATGTGATCAAGACACCTTTTTAACCAACTAATGAAAGCTCATGTGAATCATTCAAAGGGATTATATTCTACAATCTAATCTAACTTGGGTTTAATTTTAGTCCTTGTCAACAGAGATGCATCGTGCCTTATTCTTATTCTCTTGAACTAGTTGATACATTCTTCAAACATTTGTCTCTCGATTATCTCCTCTTTTTCACATTGGGTTTTGTTATTCAAAATTTTTATGTGTTTCACCTTAGTCTAAACAAATGACCATAATCATAACCCCATCATATTATTATCACATAATAATCAATCATTAACATAATCATCAATAACAATGATCAAGTAACATTAGGTTGATAAACCATACATAACAAATATATATTATCTCATAGAAATCATATTAATTAAACCATCTATCACATATAGCTCAATATCATCATACATCATAAATAAATGAGTCATTTGTATATACCCATCACATGTCTAATCAAGGTAAGGAAGAATGTACTCATAGAGTTTAATCATGAACCTGATCATCACTATCATAACTACCATCGTCAACATATAACCATATCATCAAAAATAAATATGATCATCATGAACCCGTAAATAGTGTCATTAACACAACCATTTCATGAACATCATCATAGCATCATCATCATCTTACCTTTTATCACATCTATAAACATATAAACCATAATCATATAAATAAAAATAATAATCCATATATTCATCATATCAACATCATAGCATTGACCATCCATGACCAATCATCGCATGAACCATAATCATATCAAGAGCATAAACTATAACCATCATATCAATATCATCATGAATGTAAAAAGACATATCATCACATGCTTAGTTAGCTGAGTCCACATCTACATCATCATGATAATCATCATAATCAACACGACATCATAATGAATCAACATGAACATCATAACCATGAACCACAAACCATATGTGAGTATCATATTTATAAATCATGAGTCTATAATCACATAATCATCAAAAGATACACCAATATACATATCTATCAAAAATATAAATCTCATTACATCAGCTTGCAGGCTGGTATCGAAAATCATGTACATAAAAATATATAATATCTCATATCAAAGCATTACTGCCTCTTAGAGATGGCCCTCTTTCACCTACCTATCCACCTACAAACATGGCCCACTGACTTGGTGTCACTATAATTGTAAAAGCTACCATCTTAGCTCTGTACTCACCCCATCAAGGCTCATTAGGGTGAGACCTGAAGACTATGGCCTCATAATACCATAGCTCCTCCACAATCACTACATATCTTTGCATTGAGATAGTCCTTATTAGTCCCCCTACTACTAGTACTCTACCTCCTTCCTATCAAAGAAAATCTCTCTCCTATATTACTAGGGCTAGTATAGCTCTAGATTGATCCCTCTTACCTATGACAATGTCCAACTGACCCTATACCACTACTAAGGATGTCTATAATACTATAATAGAAGCCTATGCTATGTCTAGTATCTCTCATGCCTAATCTCTCTATGTCATCACTACCTATATATTTAGGGAAACTCCTATACCTATGGCTATTGACCATCTCTACTAGCTAGGTCAACATTCATTGCTTGCTAACCACCATCATCACCCATAAAATCAATTTGCTACATAGAGTACATGCAGGATAGGCCTATGTAATACCTACATCATCCTTTTCTATCCTTGTGTCAAACTCCTTATAATTAATAAAATCATGAGCTAGCTATGGTTTAGGTAGTAGGAACTTTGTATCCTCCCACCTATTTATCAAAATTTGACCTAAGATATCTTTAACTAGGTCAAACTATCACCATATCTTATCAAAAGTAATGAGCTCTATCTCACCATCCCTCATACCATAACTCTATACATATTTGTATAATGGAAATGTCTATCTCTTATAGTGATCCTGCTAAGAAAACCTAACATAGGGTCTCTAAATCATGTCACCAACAACCAAGGCATCCAATATACCTCTGAACTAGTCTAAGTTATGTACCCCTCCTCTTAGTCCTGAGAGGGTTTAATTATCTCTCCATTTGATGAGCCTAAATCTAAAATCCATCTAGGCATAACCCTCCCATGATATCCCCATCAATCACAACACTCATATGTGTTTTTAAGCCCATCAATGAAGAATAAACATGATAATAGTCCAATACCTCCAACAAGCTCAAAAACCCCACATTTATTTGTAAATCTAAACCAACAATACAGGCACCCACCTAAACACTATGTGACCCAACAACATATCAAGTAGAACCCCTAAAAATAAATAAGGGAGCCTCTAAATACTCAAATTTGATACATAATAACACGAGAGTACTATCATCATCATCATCATCATCATCATCATCATCATCATCATCATCATCATCATCATCATCATCATCATCATTATCATCATCAATAGTCATCTATGGTTTCTATCATTCTAGTATAGTGGAGTATAGTGGAAGCCTTATGCATGCCACCTCATAAAATATAGGTCATCTTCATTAAAAAATCTTCATAAAATCATCCCATTCCTCCCTTTCAATATGGTAAATTGGATTACCTTGTGTGGGTAGCCACATAATCCTATGGATATTGTCAGGTAAGATGGTCATCTCACCTATAGGTAGTAGGAAGGTATTAGTGGTAGGATTTCATCTCTTTATCAACACCACTATCATCTCCATGTCCCATGGTACATGCTAGTAATGTATCATATCACCAAGGTCCACCTCTTCCATATGAGCCCAATCAGTAGCAGTCATACCTTAGTGAATCTCATCAAACATATGGGGCAATTTGTCCTTCATTTAAATCCTTTCTCATGCATGAAAGGTTCAGAAGCAAAATGTTTAGTACACTAAGCAATTTTAATTATGAACTCTAAATATTACACCTACCCCCTATTCTAAATCTATTCAACTCATAAAAATTTGCCTGATATGCCCTATACATATAGCTTTTCTCCAAATATAAATGCTTAATCTATCTTACCTTCACCCTACTCAATCAACCTTCTACCTACAACATCAAAATTACCTAACAAACATTGACCTTGATTATTCTCAACTTTTGCCTATGAACCCTAAATAATTAATGACTTTATTCTGAATCTTCATCTACTTAACTTATCCTATAACTATTTAAACTAAACATTCAACCCTCTACCACTTAAACATTAGTCTTAACATGAAACTATTAACCTAAACCTTAAACTACTACCTATCAAACCTAAGACATTACCTTTAACCTCCACATTCAACAAATTTAAAGAAATTCTCCAACTCTTGTCAACTGACAATGGTTAGGGGATCAACCATCGATGATTACCATATAGTGATCTACATCGATCACTTATCGACCATTAATGATCGATAGTGATTGGTGATAGTCAGGCACGACCACCAATAATCACTATATAATGACCACCAATGATCCAACCTAACCCTACTTACCCAAAACTAACAAAAAAATTAACTACTTATAAATTTTTACTCAAATCACACTCTACCCTCTCCCCTTCAATACCATTGACAATCTTAAATCTAAACTCCCATTTTAAATTTCAATTCAAACCAAAACCATAAAACTAGGTTAATCTATACCAAATTGACACACAATCAGACATACCAAGAAAATTCTAATCAATTAAATTTTTAAAATTACAACTAAATATATCAATTTGAAACACCACCTAGCTCATTCTTCGACCATCATCAAGGAAGAACTCTAGGACCCATAGATTGGCCATGTCTACTCCCTCATCCATGCTACATTTTCAACCAACTCAAAGCTCCATTAGCATGAAGTTGACCTCAATAATTTCCACTAATAAATTACAAGAACACCATAAATGTACTCCCACAAAATGCCAAGACTCAGAGGAAAAATCTCAATTTGATCAAATGAGAAAAAAAGACACATGGTGATACTTTTTATCTCCACCATTTTAGGGTTGATGCATGATTTTTGATAGTGAGGGTGACCATCAATCATTGACCCTAAGGGTGAAACCTAACCATCGATAGTCAAGATATTAGGATTTTTTCTTTTGCCTCTAAACCACATTTTTTAAAACCTAAACTAATTACCAACCACTGGGGATTACAAAACCTCTAGAAACATCCACTAACCTTGTGAACTCACCACTAGCCATTTTAGCTACACTAGCACAAGTTTTATAATGACTCTACCTTGGTCCTTTTGATTTCACCACCTAAGTTGCCTAGTTGAATAATTTTGAACTCACACCATATTGCACACACCCAACCAATTATGTCTTTTTAGGACCACTTCCTACCTTAGATACCCATGACTATACTAACATCATCTAAGAGACTTACATTTACAAGTGTAACCTTACCATCACATATGATCACATGGTCCACTTGTCACTTATCTTTCTAGAATGACCTTAATTTTATAAGTAATGGTAACCTAGTTAATGCACGATATTAACTATTGCCCTTTGTGTGCACATTTTCACTTCAGCGCCCAACCTATCACCAATTTCATCACCACCTTATCCACTCATCTAACCCACACCTAATTCTATTTTACCTTATCCCTTCAAGGTTTGAGGGGGAATAACTCCTTCCATTGCTTGGGGTAACCAAACCTTTGACCCACAATCTTTTTTTGTTTTAATTTTTGCTTGTGTAAACTTCATAACAAAAAGGGACAAATGTAGACACTAGAAAATTGTACACAATGGTTTCAGATGTTGAAACACATTTAGACCACCTTGGGATCCTCTAAGGGCCAACCCTGACCTTTTGACCACAAACCAAACCTAAGTTAAACTTACCCACTTTGACCAAAACTAAACATAGACCCTCGATCATTGATGGTTAGAACTTTACCACCTGAATGTTAAACACTCACTTTAACTATAACTTGTTTTTTATAATTAGCTTATCTAATCTATAAGTGACCCAATGCATGCAAAAGTTAAATTTAGACAACAAGTTTAACCCCTCTCAAACCTTCACTTCTACCTCTCTCTCTTTTACCTATAAGAAGAGAGGAGTAGGAGGTGAAATGGATTCACAACTATCAAGAGCTTATTATACCAAAGTTTCTTTTGTAGGTCATTTCATCTATTGAGCTAGAAAACTAAAAAGTATGCCAGAGTTTCAATGTGTTATCTCTTATCGACCAAAAGCTAAGTTCCATTAATCTAACAAATTTTCTATAGACTTCATCAACAAGATTTTTAGCTACATGCCTCAACTATTCATCAAGAAAAGAAGCTAAGTATCTATTTTGGGTAATTAGTTACTTTGTTTCTATTTCACAATCAACATCCAACAAAAACCATCACCTAGAATCACTTTTATAACATCATCAAATTAACCTTTTTGAACCTACCCAAAACCCATAATAACCATCAATGGTCACCCTGATCATCAATTCTCTATCACAACCATCGATGGTTATCTAACTACTAATGGTTACCCTAACCATTGAAGGTCACACCGAACTGCTAATGATCACTATGTGATATAATAACAACAAGTTATTATAGCTTACCTAACCCTAACTAAATCTCACTTTCAAACCCTTTACTTGATCATAGGGCCTCACCCTATTTTATAAACTATACCTACCCTATTTAGCATTAATATTTATCTATTTATTTCTATTTCTTCTTATCAAAAACTTATTGTATTCATTTTAGTACCTTTTTAATATATAAAAGTACTTTATCTTTGACTTTCAAAACATAATTATTTAAAATCATGGATTGATAGCTTCCTATGAATCACATGTTTCATATATCTAGTTCATGCTAGGTAATACACCTATCTATCTAAATAATCAACCATTTATTTTAGCTATTTTTTTATCTACAGGTCATTCCTCCTCAACTACAGAAGAGCTCTCTACAATCATCTGATCAATGTATGCACATCATACCAGATTCTTTTACCATACCCTTCTCAAATTTTGTCTGTCTTTCTTCCAAGAACATTATGTGAAATTATATTTAAATAATAGGAACATATGATTCATCAATACTCTTAATATGTATACTCTCACTAAAATCAGTAAAGTCCTATGACATGTAGGTATGTGAAGGATTTTAAAGAGTAAAAATATGTACATGAATGAAAGTAGAATCTACAATGTGATAACTAAGGTCTAGTAGAATATTGTCTTATAGTCAAGGATTGACAAAAGGAAGAACACTATCCACCATGGATGTGTCATCACAAGAAATAAAATAATGAGGAGAGTGTAGAATTGTCTCACAAGAGATAATATGAAGTAAAAGAGGAGGTGTGACATAAATCTCAGCAAGATCAATATAAAGACTATGTAGTTTGCTCTAAATAGTATAGAGACACTCTATATGTTCCATTTAGAAATGAGGATCCATGGAAAAATGTAGTAATAGAGTGTCAAAATCCTTATCAAAAGTATTAACCCACTTATTGAAACAATTAAGATTAGTGAGTGTAGGAATTTGTGCATATAGAAATGGAATATGATTCTCACTTGTGAACAAGTTTTCCATATAAGCATGCAATGAATAATAATTATCCTTCTCAAGAAGGATCACAAGAGATGAAAAAAATATCCTCATCTATAGTATCTCAAATTGGGTTAACATGACTGAGAGAAGACACCATAGAAGTGCAAAACTAAAAAAAATAATCTGTAATAAACCCCAGAAGCACACTCATGAAAGGGACATCTGGCACAATCGAGAATGCATTCAAGTGATCAATTAGTGATAGAGTAAGGGAAATCAATGGTGCTTTCTTTATAGATGGACTTCATACTTGGCTGAAAATGAGTCTATATAGATGAAAGTAATCAGTGTACGATGTATGCTATAGAAAGTAGTAGGGATAATAAACCCCTTGAATATGGCACTTTATGAATTTAATGATTTTTACAAAAAAAAATAGACCAATAAAAATAGGATGACAAAATTTGCACTTTTGAAAAAAGTGGCACTAAATTCTATGTTACCAGTCAAAAGTTACATCAAAATACATTTTTCATCAGTAATGGCCAATTTAATTAAATTGCACATAGATGTTTAAAACATCTATCCAAATAAATGATAAGGTGTCCTTCCAACCACTGGTTGGAACCAAAATGGAGATCCTAACATCCTCAAAGCAATAAAAGACAAAAATATCCTTTCTCGTACACTTTGACATGCACTTCTCTCAAAAATACATTAAAAAGTGTTTTAATTGTTGAAAAATAAAATTATTTTAAAGAAAATTAAAGAAAATTTGAATTTTTAATATTTCCAAAAAAATATAAAAAAATAGCTATTTAAAATTTTTTAAAAATAACATATTTTCTAAAAGGATTATAAGGCAATTTTTTACAATTTTTATCTTTCAGCAAGGAGATCATAGAGATGCCACCATAAGCATGAAAACTAAGAGATGAATGCCACCATATGCATAAATAAATAGGGGTTTAATAGGTAGTTTAAATTTTATCAACTCAAGGTAAAGAACTATGTTTACTACCATTCTCCTCTCCAACTTGGCACCTCTCACAATGATCTCTTGCCAATTCACCATGCAATAATAGACATGGCCACAAAGATCTTTATGAACAAAACCATCACCACTAGTACAACAACAATAGTAATAGCCTTAGACATGGTTTAAGGTGAGAAGGATGACTATAGGCATGGGGGGGAATATAGTAGTTATATTTGAATGGCCAATTGTTGTAGATTCATAGTGATTAGCATTATACACTTTTGTATTCCAGTATGGAAAGCATGTGAGACTTGAAGATGTACAATGTATAAAGGCCATAAAATAGAAACTTGACTCAAATATTTAACAACCAAATCATCCACTATGATCATAATATGGAATAGAAACTGGTAGATCCTGAGTATTTGAAAAGTGGCCAATTCTCAAGCAAATCAGATGTTTACAACATGTGAGTCATCAATTTTTAGCTTCTTACAGGTAAACCAGCATTAGGATTATTTATAAAGATGAGAAAATAGAAGGTAGAGACAAAAATATAGGATCTCTTTGAAAGAGATAAATGGCTTCCTTTTATACAAAGCCTTGGCTGATTCATGTCATCTCTCTATCAGCTCTGGTTATTGCTTTTACATTCATCTGTAGATGCCAAGTTCCATGCAATTTTCTAGTGTCTATCTTAAGAGAATAATAATAATAGTTCTAATTCGTTGATAGAAAATAATCCCAATCACATTACTACACCAGATCAAGTGCTAAAGTGTGAAGGCCATGAACACACGTAAGCTATGCTTAAGGGGGTGTTGGAGTGGGTTTTCTAGTCTTACCTTCTTTTATTTTATTTTATTTTGTTTTCTTTGAGTATCACATTTAGATCAGATATGATGGGTGCTTGAATAGGAGGTGACGAGGCCAAGTTCCTTCAGTGATAGCTTTAGGCTCCTTTTGACTATGTGAGAGTAGTCTGCATGGAAAATGATGGTGAGATGGAAACCATGTAATAAAATATATCTACATAACTAAGATTACATGCAAATGCAAATAAAATAATTATGCAAATTCCACTTAATAAATTTAAAAGAATATAAAATAAAAATAAAAAAATAACCTAGTGCTCATTACTAGAGCCTAAAACTCTGATAGCATGTCAGAATAGGTCAGTAAGTGATCCTCTAGTAGAGTGAGCACACAAGCACTATATAATAATGATGACCTTGTCTATATTTAGAAACATCCAAGAAGATGTGCAACAATTATCTTTTATATTAAATGCCTTGTTTACCAATTATCTGATCTGCACTACTTTATACAACTAAGCTTACAAAAGCATGGTGAAGAGGCATATAAGGAGCAAAGAGAGTTAACACACTAGTGAACTCACTTTAAGACTGAGTATAACTCATATGAGAACTCATAGTAGCACTTAGTTTAACTCCATATGAAATTCTAGGTGGAACTCATCCTCTCAGAAACTTAACTTCTTATCACGCCTAAGTAAGTTAAAGCTATAAGTGTAGGAATTATCTATTTAATAAGTAAATAAAATAATGAATATCCTACACCAACATATATACTATTTATGTATTAATTGTGATTATTTATAAATATAATTTGATAAAATCTATATATTATTTAACTATCCATAAATTATTTATGATTAGCTATATATTTTATATTTATTTATTATGATATTGTAATATTTTATATGATAATTTATTTTTACAATAACTATATTATTTATAAATTAGCTATGATTATCTGATTATTTATAAATATAATGAAGTAAAATTTATATATTATACATAACTAAATTATGATTATCTATATATTATATATTTAATATTATAATGTAATCTTTTATGATAATTAAAGTTGGAATAGATAAATAAATTAAAAGTGGTTATAGAGTTTTATATAATGTCATATCTAAAATAATTAAATATTAACACACTCATGCCATTACATAAAATTACCGTTCGGATGTTGTTAACACACTCGTAACACTACACAAAATCACCACCCAAATGTCACTATAAAAACACCTATCAGTTTTATTCATTATGATATTGTAATGTTTTTTACGATAATTGATTTTTACAGTGATCTATATATTATCTATAAATTATTATATTATTTTCAAATATAATATAGTAAAATTTATATATTATCAATAAATAAATTATGATTATCTATATATTTTTTATTATGATGTAATAGTTCTATGATAATTTAGTTTTACAATTTCATTATTATGATTATTAGTAAATATGATGTGGTAATATGATTATTTATTTATTAATTATGATGTTGTAATATAATGTAACTTATCAATAGAAGATTAATTTCATGCCAAACGCAATGATGGAAGTGGTATGAAAAAAGCAATGAAAAAAGAAGTATTCTTTGAAACATTAAATGAAAAAAAAAAAAAAAATGTATTTTTTCTGCACAATAAAGCGTTCAATTTACCCTTTTTCTTAACTCTCATCTTTTAGTCTACATTTTTGTTTAGTTTTTTGGTTTGAATTTGTTTGTATATATATATATATATATATATATATATATATATAAACCATCATTAAACCATCATGTTTGTTGCATTTTTATATATAATTAAATTATTTTATTTTAAAGTAGATAAAATTACTATAATGAAATTATAATTCACCATCATTGTTATTAAATAATTACGATTCAAATAAATAAATTAATTAAAAATGGTTATAATATTTTTTTATAATATTGGTTCTAAAATAATTAAATGTTAACACACTCACGTTGTATCACTGTAAGAACACTTATTAATGTAATTAAATATAAATATATTTATATTTAATTAAAAAAAATCCATTTTTAATTAAAAAATGTATTTAAAATTTGCACCAGTATACCCATTGATCTATTAATCTCTCTCCCTTACCGAATTTATCATCATATGATTTATTAAAACATAATATTATTCAGTTCATTCTTTTATTTCTCGTACAATAATAACTCATACCTGTCAGCCTGCAATCTGTGTCATTTTGGGGAGTGCAAAAACGTAAAAACCAATCACGATTCTGATTCCATGGATTCATGAATCATGATGTGAATCGTGATATATTGATATAAATTATAGATCTTATCAATGTGTCAATACTAGATAAACTTAGGATTTTTATACTGGACTTCTCTAATGGATTTGAAACCCTTAAACAGACTGAGATGGCTTCAATTTTGATCACTTTGCTTTTGAATTTTCTTCGATGCCAATTTATAAATACTGTTTAAATTCTAGATTTTAAACTACACTTGTTTGACGGATTTGAAACCCTTAGATGAACGGAGACGGGTTGAGTTTCGATCACTCTACTCTTGAATTTTTCTGACAAATATAACTAAGATGTATTAAATATCATCACACGCGCGACACCTTGCTGTGGCACACAATCAAATTCCCAGTATGGCATCAATTTATTCCTCTACAACCCCAACAGGACTTTGGATTTTCCTCATCTTCGTCTTCATTTGGTACAAATTTTTGATAAATAACGAAAAGCCTCGGTCTATGTTGGGATTGCCATGAGGGCCACGTCCATGGCCGCTCATAGGAGATCTTCGTCTGTTGGGGTGCCTCCCTCATCTCTGTCTCAAAGAGATTGCAAAGAAATATGGGCATATCATATTTCTACGCTTGGGCTTCGTGCCCACAATTGTGGTACATCTTCTCCAATTATGGTGAAAGAGTTCCTCAAAACTCAGGATCTGCTCTTCACCAACAGACCGCGTATTTGTACTGGTAAATACTTGCACTACGAGCACAAAAACGTGCATTGGCTCCCTATGGAGAGTATTGGAGGCAAATTAGAAAGCTGTGCACAATGGAGTTATTCACAGTGTAACATTTTTGGTTCTATGCATTTTGAAATACTATCTATAATTCATTTTCACAATCTATAAGAGCAAGTAGTTGATGATTTGTGTGAGAAATTGTGTGCAACATTTTCATCCGACATGTTTCGGGTTACTATTTTTGATTCATCAACGTAAAAAAATCTTGATAATGAAGCATAGATGGTGATTCAAAATGTGTGGGATCAAAAATTTTATATATAGCTTCACCCAAAAATAATCAACTTCAAACCCCATTAGCATCCTATTATTGGATTGGATCCTCTACCTTTTATGATTTTAAATAATATTAGAGACAATTTGGAGTCTATTTGTCTTGTTTAATGACCCTTTTAACTTAGAAAGAACACATGACTTACTAATAACCCTTAATTTAAAACTTGCAGACTTGACAGAATCCACATGGGGATGCATGCATTAGTTGTCTTCTTACCATTTTCTCTTTTCACATTCTTAGAATAGGTTTGATGAGTATGGTAGGTTCAATACAGTGTTTATAACTAGTCTATAATCACCATTCATGCTTGGAAACATTTCATAGTCTCCAAACTTGCCTTCCATGTCAAGAAAGAACAAAATAATGAGATTTCCTATTGTTACAGTTATGATGCCTATAAACTTGTATTGGTTTGATGTTGTAGAAATTATTAAACACATAGTAGACATTTTTCAACCATTATTATGTATCCATCAATCTTAAATATGTTGAGACAAAAAGAAAATCAAGATGTTGGGCTTTTGTAGAATTTTAAAGGCAGTAGAGTTCTTATTGATTGTTCATAGAGCTCTTCCTCTCAAACTCAGAAATTTTGACATAGATTTGAAGGAAAAAGAGATAGTCTCCTTCCCCTAAAATTATTTGACCTGATACATCGCCTCCTCCATAAACCAATGTCATTAATTTGACCTTTCTTCTCTTGCCAATGACCTGATGGAGACCTTGAGTAGTTTTTTGCCCTTTTTGGGACTGAAACCTCTATTTTGACATGGTTTTGGATTGGTGGAAGATGGAGGAGACCTTGAAGAGGCTTAGAAGATAATATTCAGTTTGAGACCATTTCAATGAGACCTTTGGGCAAGCTTGAAACTATATACTTACTTCATAGGTCCACTTCTTTATCAATGGAACTTGCTCATTTGTAAACACCACCTATTGTAACCATTGTATATATGTATAAGAAATGAAATAAACCTCTTATTGACTTGAGAAATGATGGTGTAATGTAAAGAGAACCTTATTACCTTATTTCCCTCTCAAACATCGTGTTATGCTAATTTTGGAGTTAAAATAAAGAATAAAGAGGTTTCAAATGATCATACATTAGAAATGGGTGAAGATGACATCTTGGATGTGTGTACAAATAGTGAATATATAAGATGATCTTCATCATATTTCAAGTGGCCTAAAAGAGCCTCCTTTGAACTCCATACATGGTGTTGACTCCCATTTGATATCATTTAATGAAGTTACTTTCAAAGATTGCAACAAGCAAGCAAATAAAACTAGGTAAACCTTTAATATCTCCAAAAATACCTTGAATTCTCCAAAGGCTTAAAATGGCAATGTTTCTGTATTACCAAATTTACTTCTAGATCTATCATCCAATAAAGAACATTGTGTCATCTTACAAGATAATAACATCAATTGTTTTCATCATGAAATAGACATACCTTGGCCTTGTACAAAATAACCTTAAACTTTTCAAAATTGCATAAGACTTTATTTAGTCGCTGAAGGAATTTGATGGCACCAAGAGATGACAAAATGATAGGATTTTCAACAAGGTCATTTATGAGGTTAGATGACTTAGATACCTTGTTTAAGTTAGAACAATCTATTATGGTTAATTTGGTCAACATTTTTGGTGACCTCCAAGGATTGATTGTCTACTAAACATCTAGACCAGTAGCCTTAGTATTCCATTAGGATATAAAGTCACATATCACATAGTAAAAACTTGATTTAGACCTTAAAACCTAACTACAAGCCCTTAAAATCAGTTGAGACAACTAATAATATCTTCCAAACACAGAAATAGAATAAAATACAAACACACTATGCCAAGAGGCATTTAGGGAAGAGAGTAGTAGAAAACATGTGATAAAAGCACTTGGAGAAATTAAAAGACTAACCTCCTATGTACAAGGCTCAAAATACATCCATTCGAGCTAGATCAAAGAAAAAACCTCTAAGTTCTTCTCCATGTGGAGGATATGGATGAGGAACAAGATACTTTTTTGGTGTCATTCTTGATGGATTAGATACTTTTTTATTTTCAATATTCTTTTTTTATCTCCCAGTGGATTGGCTAAAGAAAACATATATCCTATATAGATACATTCTTCTTGTAGTTATTTGGTCTTCTCATGTTGCTCCTTAATATTGAAAAAGCTTACCAAAATTGTCATGTTCTGGTTCATAGGGATAGCTATAACCTTGACCTCTAATGGTTCACTAAAATATTGCTCTTGATTTTATATGACATTTTGAGGGATGCCATTTTGATTATCAACTACTAAAAACTACTCAATTTATTCAAGGAGATCTATGTACTGCCCCAAGTCTTCATCACAATCTTCTTAATATATGCTTTGATCATCATCTTTTTGAGCACGTTCTTGAATCTTGGTAACCACCTTAGCAATGTATTCAGTAGGAGATGTAGGCTAGTAAAGAGTCTCAATAGCCTGAAGGATCTCAAAGTATTACTACCCCTCTAAATTAATATATTTAACTTGATCACTTAAAAGGAGGATAACTTTAATAACATTCTTATCCTTCCCCTTAGGGACTATATACTTGATAAGGACTTCAAACTCCTCAATAGAGTCATGGTATAGATTTAAATTTGCTTCAGCAAGGTGTACCTTTTACTTATTAGGAACCATTTCAAATTCATTCAAGCCTTCACCTTGCTCACTTTCGAGAGTGCCATCCTTTTCAATTATGCAAACTAATCAAGGAGTTGATAGGCAATATTGAAAGCATCAAACAAATTAATATAAAATGAACTGAACTCTTAGGATGATAGGCTTAAAGGATTTCCCTTGTCATTCAATTCTATATTATAGTTTCCTTGAAAAGGCATATAACCTAATTTTAGGTCCTCAAACAAGTCTAATAGTTGTCTCTCATTTGCTTGTGGCTCATTTAGACCCTCTTTTGGCCTCATGGGCACTGATATGGAATTGTCCACATAAATAATGGAGAAGTAACTAAAGTATGTACCTTCTTCATTATGTCTTAAAAACTCAAATCAATCCTTGGTCCATTTAAATTAATCATTACGATTGTCTTCAAATGGTTTAACAATATTCTTTTGAGTAATTTCCCCTTCCCAAAGCACATTTTCCTCTTCGATGTTTTATTTAATCTCAATATCTTGCCCCATCACACTAACTACGAGTTCCACAAATAAGTTGATGTTTTCTTCTTCAGGACTAGCATTTTCATTGTGTTTACTATGCACCATTAGGACTAAAGCAATGTGGAGTTCCTCATGCAAATAGTTATTACTTTGAGTAGCCTCCAAAAGATTTAGACATATCATTTACTACAAGTTTATCATTAGTTTATTCAAAATAGCATGTACCAAAAATATTACCTTCCATAAGGGTTGGGAAACTCTTCAAAAACTCCTGTTGACAATGAGAGATGATGTCTATTGCTTCAATATTAGTTTTCTTTTCATCAAGAATATTCCAAAAAGATTGATTTTCTTCATTTTGTCTCAAGTTTCATCTAATGGTATAATGAGGATTGCCATTAATGATTTCTTCATTTCATTCATTTAAAACAATCTCTTCTTCCCTTGATTGATCTTCACTTGCTTTCCATACAACTGGTCCTCTATCGAAAAGGAAAATGGTGGAAGAGTAAGAAGGTCGATTTGGTGTAATAGGAATACAGTGCATTATGGGCTGCTCTTGAATTGGCTTTGGGGTTAAAGAGGTAATCTTAGGACTTTAAGGTTTGGATGATAATTTAATTCAAGAATTATTAGAGAGGAGGAAAAAAAATTATGCTAAGGGTGATCCATTTTTATCTTTCCACTTAGCAATAAACCCATCAAATTCTAATATACCTTGACCTTCATGAACAAATCCAACTAGAAGGGTGGGTGAAGGGTTTGTGAAACTTTGAAACTTTCATGGTTTTAGATCTAGCACCTTTTCCTCTTACTAATTTTGGGTTGGTGTGTGATAATTAGTCCAAGAAGGCTGCCATGGGACAAATTTTTTATACTCTTGAAGAAGAATTGGTGGAATCTGGACAAGCATAGATTCTTTCAAAGGACTGGGAATCCTAAATCTTTGGATTCTAAAACAAGTAGACTTATTTGAAAAAACTTGTTTAAAACTAGGGATTGGAGGGATAAATTGAGGTTTTAATTTCAATTACTTGTGCTCTTATTGGTAAATACTACATTTTCTCTTTTTTAGCATCATTATATCTCTCCCATGAATCTACTTATTATTGTATATAAACTTGATATGCATGTTTATCTTTGTGTCTATTATATTCTTTTTCCCTATCTATCTCCATACATTATCTCTCAAATTACATTGTCTATTATAAAAGGAACATGGCTTTACCAAGAATTATTGGAAACATGAGTAAGGGTGAGATGGAGGTAAATTTCATGAGAATACTAGTATCTTTATGGCTTAAGAGTACTTGTGGTGAAGCCATAAAAGTTATCAGATTAATAAGAAGGATATGAAGGTACAAAAGATGCATTTTCATAATATAGAGGATGAAAATAGATACCAATTGATGATGTCAAAACACTTGGACTACATAAACCAATTGTAGATAACTTGAAGTTTCTATTGGTGTTTGTGGAAATTCCTTCAAAAGCTGATACAATGAAGGAAAACACCAAAAAAACATCCTTAGTAGATGAAATTATTGTCCCACCAGCATGATAAAAATTATTGTCACTTTGAGTTACACCCTTTGAAGAGGTGTTTTAGGTCTCTTCACTCAATTGACACAATCGTAAATCTTTAAGTTTGTGGTGGCCTATGACTACATAGGATGTCTAGAGAAGGCTAGCTCCCTTGATGATACACCTAAACTAACACTACACCTACTAAAATTACAAGGAAAGGGGAGATAGAAAGAATGAAAGGAATGACTCAAAGGGACGATGCACTAAATTTTAAGTCTCCATTACTTGTTTATGATTGTTACTATAGACTAAAATAAGACTGAAATATGATTTTACAACTCCAAACCAATCCTTCTAATACAAGTGTTTTAGTATGGAGGCTATAGTTAATTCATTGACCAAGAGGGATAATCAAGAGATCTAGAAGAAGACACTAGTGAATATTTTCCACACATAAACTTTGTAGAAATAATTAACACACACCATATGACCTACAAGAGGATGAGTAACTCACAAACAATCAATAATGAAGAGGACAAATGCAAGGAGCTTGACAACTATCAATACCATTCATCAAAAGAACACTAGATACAAGATGGAGAAGGCATAAATCAGATTTTATTCACTTCAAAAGAAAGAATAGATATCAATTTTAGTAGGGATATACAATAACCAGTTAGAGGATCCTTATAATGTCCTTTTAAGTAGTATGTGTAGGGATAATGAAAAGGAGAGAGAGAATGTGAATGTGTAACAAGTTCATTATGATTGTCATCCAATATAAGACTAGTTACGACTTCAATGGAAGGTGAAAAATAGTATATGATTCTTATTCTACATGTTTGGGATTTGCTTCATGATGGTCTCATGAGAGGTGGCATAAAAGTGTCTCTTGGCCTTCTATGACTTATCTTTGTTCTCAAGAAATTACTGCTCTTTTCTTGATTGAAGAGTTACAAATCCATACTTGTAACTAACTATATTTAGGCTTATTGACACATGGATTAATTCATCCTCTTATCATCACTCTACATCATTATTGACTCTATCAATGTACCTTTCATATTCATGAAAGTGGGACTTGAGTTTTAGACGTCTTCATTAGTTGCAATCTTAGTCTCTAAACCTTGTAATTTCATGTCAAAACTTGTTTAATCCAACGAATATAGGTTTATCCCTTCATACAAGGTCTAGTCTTTGTTTGAATATTACCACAATAGCTTATCAACCTTATGGATGTCTTGTACAATATCATATAACCTTTACATATCCTGTAGACCATATTCACATGATTATTTTGTTCGTTAGGTCTATATAGCCTACTAACAACATGCTTGAAGAGAGTTGTAGGTATTCATCATGTTATTGAAGATTTGTATAGAATTAATGACTTTTTAGGGACCTTGTGCATGTTTAGGTATCTTCAACACTAATGTTGCAATTATCCTAAGTATTTTTAGTGTCTTCAAAATCATTTTCAATTATTACAAGGTCTCCATGATGGCAATTGACTAAAAACAACTTGTTGACCATTTTAACAATAACTCAAAATAGGTCAACCCCCTATAGTACAAAAAATATATATGGGTGTAATATAATGTCATAGGGTGTTTTTAGGTTAGTAGGATGTGATTTTATGTCATTTTATCACTGGTCATGGTCTAATTAGTCCTTATGTCATTTTGAGTCACTTAGGGGTCATTTTAGAGCATTAAATGCAAGTCATATGGTTTTTAAGGTGCACATGCATTAAAAAAATCCTTCCATTGTCTAATGTGTCAATCCCTATCATACATGTCATATTCTAACTGAAAACTTGCAGTTTATAATTGAAAATCTAAAAAATATTTGTAAAACAAGGAGTTTTAGGAGGTGTACAGCCTATGAGAGAGGATGGAACATGTGATAATATTATGATATGTCACTTAAAATTCCTAAAAACCACTTCCATGTGTGAAAAACCATTCTACTCTTCCATCATTCCTTATGTACATGAAACTAGTCAGCATGTTTTTGGTTACTATGGCCAATAAGAGAACCTACAAATAAAATGCATTTATTTTATGATATTACACTTGGTCAGATTCAATTTAATATTTTTATTTCAAGGAAGTATGTCTTATACTTTATTAACCATCTCTAACAAGTTGACTATGTCTTTATGCTTACTGTTTCTCACACCATATAGTTTTTCCTCTAGTTTGAACAAGTTCGTACAGTTCATTTGGTGATTTTTATTCCATATAATGTTTAATATCTCATATAATGTTTCTTGGTTATAATGTTTCTTGGTTATAGTTGACTATTACATTCTTGGTTATATGAATTATTATGATTTCATGGGCTAATTAGTTCAGTTTGAAAGGGGGTATCACCATGTGAGGTTTCAATCAAGTTCACTATTTGTAAAAAGTTTGGTTAACTTCAAGGGTCTCATGTGGATGAAATATTTTGTGCCACATTTTTTAATTCCATATCAATCACCTTCATTCCATGTTTAGTTTCACAAAACCATGCTTTGATTCAAAGGCATAGTCATATGGAAACATAGTCATTTTTATGCTTATTCACAGTTGCTATCATGGTGTTTTGAAGTGTGAAAATGCTCAAAGATATGTGATAAATATACTAAGAGGTGTTGAACATATTTTTTAATCATGAACAACCAAGTGAAGTCTCTTCAATTTCCAAGGGATGGACTTTAATAGCTAGTTGTCTTATATGCACAATCATACGCCATTGGTCTACACTCTCAGAAGAATGGCACATTGGAATGAGTGAATTTTAAATTTTTATTCAAGTTATTATAAGTTTAATCTAATACATTTTATCATTTATAAAAGATACATGACATGATGCATGTTCATATACCATTAAAACTAGTCACTCAACCACCACAACTTGGTCTACAACTGTGTTATCATTTATAAGAGGGTTGAAACATTGAAAGGGAAGATAGAAACCTATTTCAAATTATGAAATGATTGTGAAATATAATTTGAAAACCTTGAGTTAAAATTATTTTGGCTATATTCTCATATTTCATGCTCATTTCTTGAGTCCATACTCACTACCCTACAACCTGAAAAGTCCACCTATAGGTGGCACTGGTAGATAGTTGAAAATGTTGATCAAAGATGTCTAGACATGTTTATAAGTCTTCATAACATTTTAGAAATTCAAAAATGGATTTAAAATCATTAATAAATCAATATATTTCTAGGAAAGGTTATGAGTTTCTTCAAGAATTGATGACTATTAACTCAGGTACCATATCTGTAAAAACAAAAAATTCACCCTTTTTGGAGATGTCATATGATAATGTCATGTTGAGTTTTGATCATTATAAAGATACCCGTATTATAGACCCCACATAGTGGAAGAGCCTTTAAAAATTCAGAGGGTGTATGTTTAGTGAAAGATAGATGTTCAAGGGCTCCAAATGTCCTTTTGTTCACCGAGTTCAGGAAGAGACATGTATAGGATTTGAGTTCCAAAGAGACCTCTACATCCAAAGTTGAAAATGAGTAATATATTAATGTTTGAATGGTATTATTGAGTTAAATTTTATACCAATTATCACAAAGGTCATCAAAAAAGATTGATATGCAGTGTTTTGGACTTTATCTACATCTATAGGTGTCCATTGCCTCATGACAACTAGTCGACATCTAATTGCAAACTCTCATAGGCCCATAAGTGGTATTATAAATGGAGATACTAACCATTGTTGATGGAGGATGATTATAAATGACTCAAATGATCTAAAATCTATGTCACACATATTCCAATTTGAAATATCACCTACAAAATCCTACTTGTTTCAACATAGTCAATTGTAGTTGACTGTAGGAAGGATAGTGAGTAAAAAATGGTGTTATTGATGTTTGTATTACAGGAATAGGACTTGGAAAGATCTAAAAGGATATAAAATGGTTGATGAAAATCTAAAAATTTCATTATACATTGACACAAGGCCTATATCATGCAAATTCACCTATAGGTTCCTCTTCCAAACACACATACACAGTCAACAGTCCAGTCAAGTTTAAAGGCAAGGCATGTGTGAGGAGTTTGGAAAGGTTTGTGAAGTAATAAAGTTGGAAAAAAAATATTCATGATGTTATACATATAAAATTGTCTCCATATCATTAAAAAAAGGTATAGGAGGGACTCCCATAGTATAACCTATAGTCTTATGATAAAACCCTGCACAGAGTCCACCTTCCCAAAGGTTTGTCTTGGATTTTGAAGAAGTTAAAGGGTTGAATGATGTCATCAGGAGCTGAAAATAAATTTATAACATATCCATCCCTTGTATAATATTATCCAGCATCCACCTTTTTTTGAAAATATGGGAAGTTCCCTCTATTATATCTCAGATAGAGGGCACTCCCTTTGTATGCAAACTGGCAAGTTTTGAAGAAAGAAGGTGATAAGTTGAGATAAGGATAGTTATACATTGAAAAAAGGTTTTTAGAGATGTAATAATCATGGTAAAAAAAATTAAATTTAGGTATAAAATATATGAACACAATAGGGTGCTTAAAAACTCATAAGGTATAAACAGACCTACATGGTCTTAACTAGGCCTAAAGCCCAACTAGAGGGTAAATTACTTATTTAGTGCTATATGAATAATATTATGAGTTGAGAATGTTTTTAAGGATTAATAAGGTATGTTTAATACCTTTTTATTCATAAAATTACACAATAAGGACACTTTTGGCTTTAGACCAACTCATGCCTATGCAAAATGATATACAAAGCTCAATAAGCTAGTTTGTGATGCCCACATTTTCTTGGAGGTTGTGCATGGGAGCTCAAGGAGACTTGGAAAGTCTAAGGGGATTTTGAGTATAAAATATGTGGGATTATTTCATCATTCCAATGTCAGATCTATATAAACAATTTGTAAGGGTGAAAATGACCTAAAACCCTCAAAAACCCTTGGAAATGACCTGATTAAGAAAAAAAGTGAAGGATATGCATCCTTATGAACCAAAATGTCTTGTAATATGATTTTTGGTTGTATATAACTCTCAAAGGATCCTCCCCACAAACTTTAGTAATGCCCTACTTGTATGGACAAGGGAAAATTTTGCTTTATTTGACTATTTTTTATGTTTTGTACATTCTAGGAGGTTTCAATAGATTTAACAAACTTTAGGAGAAGGATTAGGACTTGGGATAATAAATTATGTCATTTTATTTCAATATAAAATATCCTATGTTTTTCTACAAGTGCCTTCACTTCAAGCAAACAATACTATCAAAGTCAAAAAGTAGTGAGGATGAAATTTCTTGGCGTGAGGCCTTTTAAGGTCTACGTAATGAATGTCCCTTTGGTATATTTTCATGGAAAATTGAAGCAAATTTGGAGGAAAAGTGTGAGGAGTGAGGGAAATTAGAGTCATTTAAATTACAGGTAGTGATGACTCAAGTGCAAAAAAATTTAGATGATAAAGGGATAAAACCAATGCATGGTGAAGCATGTTGACAACCCATCCCTCTTATTTAAATCATGAGATCTATATCTAGTTAGTTTTGTAATGTTACAAATTGGGTAAATTATTAAGGTAGTTTTATTAGCAAGAACAAGGAGTCCTATGCTACATTTCATGGAGTTTCATGCCTTTGAGGGCCATTTGTATTATAAAACCTTACATGGTCTATCTCACACTAATTACCATACATGTATAACTCCTTTTATTAGAATGACACATGTCCTAGTGACTCTTATAATTCTCTCTTCTCACTTCTCTCCCCAATTATATATGCAGAAGTCATTTGGCTCTTATAATCTAATTCTACTACATGTATGAAGAAGCCTTGATGAAATGACATTATGTTTTGCCTTCGATTAATTAATGATTTTTTTTTTTGATTTCATGAATTTTTTTATAAGTGTGAAAAGTGATGTATGGTGAGTGTTTTAATTTGTATTTTCACCCCTTCAAGATATGTCTTAGCTCTCCTCATCTAAGTGGCACAATTGAAACACCTCTAAGATGTGGGTAGCCTAATAAAGTGTTGAATATATAAATAGGGCTATCTCCCTTGATGTACCACTTATATATCACTACTAAACTTATGATTAAAGGAAAAGTGAGATAAAACTTAAATTAAACTATCCTAAAGGTGGTGATACACCAAATTAATTGATAACTAACAACCAACTGTATGTCACGCATGAGACTAACTAGGCATACACTTCTATAATCTAAATCTTCTCACATTAGTATTTAATAATGAGTTTGTGACGAATGTTTAGGATAGGATAACTATAAAAGAGGCCTATAATGGAACTATTGAGTATAGTAACTCAATTAACCTTGAAACTTCATAAAACACTTCACATGACCGAAAAGAAGAAGCTTTCGAGTAGAGAATAAGTGAGAGAATGAGACAACAATGCTAAGGAAATAATAATCATCACTAATAAAGATCAATAATTCAAGTGAGCACACTATTAATAGTCATAAATAGGTGAAATTAGTATTATTTATTGATCCACGGTATGCAAATGAGTAGGGATTCACCACACTCAGGTGGATCATCCTTACAATAGCAAAAATGACTAGTTCTTATAGAACTTAAGAGAGAGAAGAGAAGAAAAAACACCAAAGGTCACAAGGGAAAGTGTCATTATGATAAAAAAGAGTTAAACATGCACTAGAAGATAATGTGAAATTGATCATGCAAAGTCAGAAAGTGCAAGTGTTAATACAAAGCATGAAACTCTTGAAATGTGGCATGAAATTCTTTTTACTGGCTCAAAAAAATATCTTCATCATTCACCCATTTTAAAACATACCAAAACTAAATAAGTACATTTCTAATGATTTAACTAAGAGAGAGGGGTTTTAGACATGTTTTTTCATACATTGGTTGCATTCTTAATCATCTAGATTCCTCTAAAAGTGATCCATCACTGCCTACAGTAAAAAATACTCGTCATTCATACACCTTGCCCATTTGGCTTCTAAAGGTCTTAAATTTTTCATGAAATTACATAAATCTGGGTGAGTTACATGTGTCAATGCCATCCATGGCCTTAGAGGCATTAGACACACCTTAAAAGTAGCTTACTTGAAGTTTTTCACCCTTCTCAATATCATGTTCACTATGCCAGTTCTAACTAGATAATATGAGAGCTCTTATGAGGAACCTATGAGATGTTAGGAAGCATGAAAATGTCATGGGTATTTTTCCTAAGTATGAAGCTTTCCTCCCATGTGATTGGTATTTTTAGACTCTTTTAGCTAAAAATTGCAAAAACACAAAATTGTCAAGAAAGACCTATTTTGTAATCTATCCGTACAATTCCATATAGTCCAAAAGTATGTGGATTATCCTTGAAGAGTCTCTTAAAAAATCCAATCATAATTATGTGAAAACTATGAATTTGGATGCACTAAATGTTCAATCATCTGAAACTAGTAACTAGAAAGGGTTTTGGGGAGTTTAGACCTATTTTATTCTCTTATCCATTGTTCATAAAGATATGAAGTTTAAATATCAAATAAAATTGACAAATGGTAATTTTGGACTCTATGAAAATTTTCCTATCTCCTTGAGTCTCCATGTTATGTGTTTAAGAAGATATGAGCAACAAAAATTCTCTTACAGAGCTTGTTTCTCCTCTTTAGATAGTTCTGAGTTGTCTTAAAGCCCATAAATGTCTTCTCATGGATTCCCTTACATACTAATAGATCAATAATACCTGATGTAATACTATAAACATGATCCAATCAGTTATAAATCTCATTAAGAGTTGGAAGTGAAGTTGGACACCATATTTGGCTTTAGGCCTCAACCTTGCCTAATATGCCTATATGCAACTTTGAGGATCTAGGCCATCCAATTGAGCTTAATCCTTATGTGATATGTTTATAATTTTTTTTGAGGTGTAATATAGATTCCTACAAAAAAAATTAGTGTCTAATCAACTCCTGGCTCATCCCTTTATCTCGCATCTCAAGTACTGTAGAATTATGCACAAAAGGAAGTATCCTTTATTTGCGACAAAATAGAGGTTACTTCCCATATTCCCTCAGACAAATAACTTATTTTAGGGGATTATTTAATCCATACATATGTTCTATATGAAACATGTCCCCTTTATCAAATCATATGAACTTTCAAAATCCTTAAAACCCAAGACAATATGTTAGGAAAAGAATGTATGTAGTGTTAACACTCTAGACAATTTACTGCATCATTAGGGTATTTTTATTTGATTTGGACCCACCATGAGAGTATCCCAAGGTTTTATTACCTATATTTATGTCTAATTTCATCATTTACATCATCATCCTTCCCTCAATGCTATTTTATTCACAACCTACTTTGAAGCGTAGACTAAGGTCATATGACCATGACTTTATTTTGATTGTAAGCACTATACCTATAGGTGATCTTATATAGTTTAGGATTTGAAAACATTGCATAAGATTCCATGAATCCTTTCAAGACTCATTTCATCTATGTTCTTATTTATCTAACACTTTTGGGTTGGATTGTTCTCAAGAACAGTCATGGGTAGCTGAATGTGTTTTCTATGTTTCTTCCTCAAAGGTAACCCCTGTAGGTGGTCATGCATGGATGAACCTTGGGTGTAGTGTCTAGAGATATTTTCAAGTAGTATTTTACCACACCAATTCATTTTCATAACAATCCAAGTCATGCCCATACATTCCAACCATTTTATTTTAGCTATTATTACCTCTCAGTCAATTGTAGGTGAGTAATTTTGGAATTAGGCACATCTATAGGTGTTTATGGGGCATAAAGCAAAATATATCATCATTTTTAAGTTACCATATAGATCATAACTAATAATTTCATTACATATAACTATTTGAATCATGGAAACATGATCTATTTTTAAAACCTTATGTAGAAAGGTCTCTTTGGGGTTCAAACCTATAGATGTGAATACCTAAGTTTAGTGCATAAAGGTGCAACTTTGGGATTCTCTAACAAGAATACTAGATAACCAAATCACTTCCTTCTTTTTAAAAACTAGTATCCTATGATAGGGATATAGGATGAGCACATTAGGTATGGTTAAAATTTGACATATCATTGTCATAAGTCATCTTCAAAAGGGCTAGGTGCTCTATTTTTTACTTTTAGGGATAAGGTCCCTCAAATCCTCAATCATTGCTTTTGGGAGTGACCTTCCACCTTTCATAGAAATATATCACTCCAAAGGAGCCTACCATAATCTCCTCAACACACTAGGATACCAAGGATAATTTCACCACTTTTTTTAACACTTTAAAATCACTCCTCATTTCTATGTGGTACCACCTATAAGTGGTTATTCCAATGTACAGGAAATGGATGGTCTTATTATAAATATGCATGGTTTATGGGTTTCAAGTATGAACAATGTGTACTAAATTTGTCCTTTAATTATTTTTAAGCCTATCTTAATACCTCAAAATGGATGTTTGGATACTGGAATGACTTTAAAGATATGTGTTACTAGTTTCCACATTATTTTCTTCTTCCAAGCTCTTGTAGATGCATTTTCATGGCAAACTGTGTATGACAGTCATAGAGTAAATTTAATGCATGATGTTTATGACTAAAAATATATGAAGATTAATTTTGATAATGAGAACAAACCATCACCATCCTTTATACTATTACCAAGACATGAAGACATTGGAAGCTGTGAAAACCTACCTATAACACAAAATGGTGCCTTCTCTTAAAACTTGAGATATTTGTCTTATCCAACAACATTTAAACAATAAAACAAGTGTGAATCACATGAGGTTAATATGTCCATTTCCTCTAGAGTTAATTACAATAGTTGGATTGTATGGAATAATATAAACAAGACTAAAACTTGCAGGGTGCACAGATTGGTAGGAAAATTAGATAAGCCAACTTCTTAAGAATGGTTCATAAATCAGAAGACACCATTCTTATATGAAGAAAAATAAACTCTAAGATGATTGGGTATAGAATACACCTGAAGACAATTTTTCTTAAAACCTCTCATGCTAGATGTACCATTTGAAAAGCTAATGGTCATTCTTGCTTACCAAGGCTAGTAGAGGATGAGAGAAATAGTTTTCTTTATTTATTTGAGCTTCTAATCAACATTATCAATATAAAAATTATTTGGAAGATCAAAGTAATATCTTGAAGTATCATTAGTTTTAGGAGATCATATAAGTCCATCCACCTCAAGAAAACTCCCCTTTTTCCAAGAAAACTACTCTTTCTTCTAGATAAATTAGCACTTTTTAGTTATAAATTGTTACTTAAGAATTATTAGGACACATGGAGAATGAAACCACCTTTTCAAACCTTCACATTTCCCAAAGAGGCTATATAACCATTTAATTCTCTATATTGACCCCCAAAATGATGCTTAGGATTAAAAAGATTATGATCAAGGATAGATACACATAAAATCACACCAAATTAGCTATGACATACTTCATGAAGTTATGAAAGGCCATTAAAAACATTTAAAGATAAATTTAATACCTATAGGTGTCCTAATTTGACCTATATGTTCAAAGTTGATCAACAGAATGGTGACTCATACGGATAGTATGCCTCCTATACTAAAGATTAGTAGCCTTATTATATCCATGGGCTTAGGGAGTCATCTAAAGTCTAAAACAAAGAAGAAGACCTAGCACTTGACAATAAGGTTTTCACCAAGAGAAGACAACTAATTAACTCAACCACACAAAATAAAAGACACACTCAAAGCAAAACAAACACACTAACAAGACATGCACATGTTCTCAAAGCACTTAGGGAAAATAGAAAACAAACAAATATGCACAACTATAAATTAAGCATACTTCCTTTCCAGGATTAAAAGGAAATTTCCTTGAATTTTATTTGTAATGAGATTATTCATAGTGCCAAGCATGTTTCTCTTTAGATAGGATGTTTGGTAGATCAAAATTATTCATTGGCACTTTACTTGATCTAATCTAAAATAGATAATCATTAAATAGGTCTCTAACTTAAATGTATTCCTCTTTAATTTATATACATACTTCCTACTACTTCTCAATCTTCATCTCATGATCAACTTGTATCTTCTTTGTAGGCAATGCTTCAAGAGGAGTAGTTTTTTGTTCCTTGGAAGATTGAGGCCAACAGAAGTTTGTTCTATCCTTCAAAAGCTTATGTGTTTCTCCCAACTAATTTATAACCCATTTTGATGATTTCAAACATATCATCATGGAGTGAATATGTATCTTGAACGGATAAATTTTAAAAGTTACTTCTTCTTTGCATACCCACTTGAGTGTCAAGGCTGCCTTCTCCATTTGACTAGATCACAGCCTCCTTGAAGAGGAGTATAACTTGATCTAAAAATTGCAAACAAGTCATCCTAATGCTTATTATTAACTTTTTCTTTCCCATATATGATATCTTAGATAGTGATGGAGGAACCAATGATGATTTACTCTTCTTTGACACAAGCAAGCCATTCTTCAATATCAACATAATCAAAAGATTCAACACAAAAAATCATCTCTTCTTTAGAATTTTAAACCTCTTAAAGGATATCAATTTGTATCTTAATTGTTATATCCTAACTTTTCTCCTCAAAGACTACAAGATCCTCAATTTAATTCTCCTTCTTGGTGATGTCATTGTTAGGCATTTTGTAATTAGGTGACCTAGCCCAATGAGGCTGCCAAGGATCTATGTTTTATTCAAGAAAGAGTTCTAAATTTTTATTAGCTAAATTCTCCTCTTTAGGTTTCAATAGCATGGGTTCATCAAGGTAATGGACGATAAGGTGAGGATAAGATGAACTAGTTGGTGAAGGTGAAAAATATAAATCAACATCAGATTGAGAATGAATTGTAGGGGAACTTTTGGAAGTTCTTTAGGAAGGGTAGGCAAACCTTGAGCTAAAATATCTTGCTGTTTTTCCTTCCATTTGACAATAATTTCATTTAAATCTGATCCATCTTGAGCACTCTCTTTAGGAAGGTTAGATAGGATGGGTTTAGGCATAAGATCTTCTTTTGGCTCTAAACCTTCAATCACACCTTCACTCAACAATTCCATTTGTAAATAAAAATATTAAATTTACTTGGTTAGTTTCTCTTTAATTTTATATTGATATTCATGACGATAATAAGTAAAAGAGAGTTGATATGGAAAACAAGAATTCTCTTGAGGAAGGGTGGGAGGGGCTTGAATAAGATCAAGATCTTTCTCAACTCAACACTCTTTATCTAGGATTTTATCACCTTTCTTTTTCAATGATTCCATTACCTTATTCCAGCTTAGGATGTTAGGATTAGGGGTCTTTTCTTGAAGTAGTGATGCAATTTTTGGAGTGGATGAAGTGTTATAGAAACATGGGATCACCTCAATCTTGGATTCTCTACCTTGTCTCCAACTCGGGATTTCATATCTAGAAGTATATTCTTGAGGTGGGGAAGAAATAAAAGAGGGAAATGAGGTATTATATTCCCTTTCCTTTTCTAATGATATGGATTGATTCATCTACTTATTGGATAACTCAATTTGCCTATCAACATTTGCTTTAAAAACCAAGTTTATCTTTCCAACTATCTCTTCTAGCTGATTGGGAAAGGGATGAAAAAGATAACTTTGATGATATTGACAAGGTTCATGAGTAGGAGTCAATTAAAACATATATAAATCTTTGGGGGGTGCACTAACTATTCCATCTTCTCAAACTGGTCACTAGCAAGGGTTTTGGTGAGTTTAGGCCTATTTTACCATCTTAGCTATTATTCATAAAGATATAAAGTTAAAATATAAATTAAAATTAAAAAAATGGTAGTTTGGAACCCTATCCAACTTGTCCCAACTCCTTGAGTCTCCATGCTATGTGTCTAAGAAGATATGAGCGACCAAATGTCTCTTGTCAAGCTTGTTTTACACTTTGCATAGGTCTAAGTTGTCTCATGGATTCCCTTGTATTAAAATAGATCATGCATACCTTATTTCATCGTAGAAACATTATAAAAAGGTTATAAACCTCAATAAGATCTGGATGTGAAATTGGACCCCCCATTTGGCATTAGGCCTAAACCCGCCTAATAGGCCTGTCTAAAACTTTGAGGGTCTGCGCCATCAAATTGAGATTAATCATTCTATGATATATTTATAATGTTGTTTTATGTTTCATAAATATTCTCACACCTCTCTAAAATGTCCAATCAACTCTTGTATGATTCCTTTATCTCCCATGTTAAGGATTGCAGGATTTATGCATAAAGGGAAGTAACCTCTATCTGAGATAAAATAGAGAGCACTTCCCCTAATACCTAGGATAAGTTACTTATTTTAGGGGATTATTATATTGATATATATTATTTAAACAAGACTTTTCCGCCTGGTCATGTCATATGACCTTCCGAAAGCCTTCAAATCCAAGATAGTATGTTTGGACAAGACTGTATGTAGGGTTAACACTCGGGTGTTCTTAAAATTTTTAAATTATCATTTCATCATGTAAATAATCATCCTTCCCTCAACTCTATTTTACTCACACCCTAGTTTAAAGCCTAGATTGAGGTCATATGACTATGACTGTGTTTTATTTCTAGGCACTATACTTGTACGTGATCCTGCATAGTTTAGGAATTGAAAACATTTCATAATATTCCTTGAATACTTCTAAGACTTATTTCATCTATGATATTTTTCATTTAACACTATTGGGTTATATTATTCTCAAGACCAGTTAAGGGTAGTTGATTGTGTTTATCTATGTTTCTTCCACAAAGGTAACTCCTGTAGGTGGTCATGCATGGATGAACTTTAGGTATAGTGTCTAAATATCTTCGCAAGATGTTTCTAACCACACTAATTCATGTTCATACAAATAAAATTCATGTAAATATGTTGCAACCATTTTGTTTTTTCTACTATCTTGTCTCGGTCAGCTATAGGTGAGTAATTTTGCAAATAGGCACACCTGTAGATATATATGGGGCCTAAAACACAATATAGCACCCTCTTTAAGTGATCCTTTAGATCATAAATAATCCTTTCAATACCCAGAACCATTTTAATCATGGAAAAATGATCTAGTTTTTCAACCTTGGGTAGAGAGGTCTCTTTGGGGTTCTACCCTATAGATGTCACTGCCTGAGCTCAGTGAATAAAGGTGTAACTTTGGGCTTCTCTAATAAGATAACCAGATGGCCAAATCACTTAATTCCTTTTGAAATATATTCTAATATGATAGTGATATAGGATGAGTGTATTAATAATGGACAAAATTCAACATAACATTGTCATAAGGCATCTTCAAAAGAGCTAGGTGCTTTATTTTTGCCATTTAGGTAAAAGGTCCTTGAATTCCTTAGTCATTCCTTTTGGGAGTGAACTTCCACCTTTCCTAGCAATCTAGCACTTCAAATGAGTCTATAATAATATCGTCGACACACTAGGATACTAAAGATAATTTCACCACTTGTTTCAACACTTAAAAATGACTCCTCAACTCTCTTTGGTATTACCTGTTGGTGGTTACTCCAAGGTATAGATAGTGGATGCTCTTATGAGCAATATGCATGGTTTGTAGTTTTCAAGTATGAACAATGTGTATTGCATTTAGCCTCCAATGAGTTTTAAGCCTATCTCAATACATCTAAATGGATGTTCAAAAACTTGAATGGCTTTAAAGAGCTATGTTCCTAGTTTCCACATGATTTTACTCTTCCAAGCACCTTGTAGGTGCACTTTCATGATAGATTGTGTATGATAGTCATAGAGTAAACTGACTACATATTGTTTATGATTATAATTCTATGAATATTTATTTATAGAATAGGATTATAATCAAAGGGAAACAAAATTGAAACATTAAAATAAATAATCACCATCTTTTGATACCATTCCCAAGACATGAAGACATTGGAAGTGGTGAAAACCTACCTTCAACGTAAAATGGTGCCTTCTCTTTCAACCTAAGATATTTGTCTTATCCAAACACCTTGAAACACTAAACCAATCATGGATAAAATTAGGTGAATATGTCTACATACTCTAGAATCAATTCCAACAGTTGGATTGTACAAAATCATCAAAACAAGAGCAAAGCCTGCATGGTGGATAGATTGGAAAGCAAATTAGATAGGGCAACTTATTAAGAATAATTAATAAATCAAAGGAAAAAATTATTATAAATATAAATATAAAATCGAGGTTTACTGAGTGTAAACCTCACCCCTAGGAACTTTTTTCCTAAAACCTCTCCTGATGGTTGTACCATCTAAAAACCTGAAGGCTATTCTTGCTTGCCAAGCCTAGTGGAGGAAGAGATAAATGGTTTTATTAGTTTATTCCATATTTTTATAAAAATAATCATTGTAATTTATTTTTGGAAGATCAAATGACACTCTTGAAGTGTCATCATCTTTAGGAGGTTGTACAAGTTTGTACACCTCAAGAAAACACCCCTTTTTCCAATAAAACTACTCTTTCTTCTGAATAACCTACCATTTTTCAATTAAAATTTATTACTTAAACCTTATTTGGAAACATGGGGTGTGACACCATATTTTTAAACCTTCACATTTCCCAAAGAGGTTGTACAAATCATTTAATGTTCCATATTGACCCCTAAAATGACTCTTAAGACTAAAAAAATTATGACCAAGGCTAGATATAGATAAAATCACACCAAATGAGCTATGATATACTTAATTACATTGTACTAGGAAACTAAATACATCTAAAGATCATGTTTTTACCTATACGTGTCCCAATATGACCTACAGGGTCAAATTTGGTCAATAATGAGGTTAATTGATAATCTTGTTTCCTTCCTTCCTTTATCCTATCATGATTATGCAAAAAATCATATTAGATTAGGTCATATGAATTTTTTTTCAAGTGTAAGGTTTTCTCTTTTAATTGTAAAATGAGCCTTAGTGTTTGAAGCTAGACTATGCTTCACTTACCTTGGATAGCCTTCATGCAACTCACCTTCATATTGAAAAATTAATGTTAAAATATTTTAGGACATGGAATCTAGTTTGTATGCCTTGTTTCTTAGTGAAATAGATATAATATTCATATTTTAATCATATTGATGTATCACCCCCTTAGAGTAGTTAATTTTCATGAAAACTTCAATCCCTTTTCCCACTTGTAACCAACTAGTTTAGGTGAAATCACTTCAAGTTACATTAAATGAGATAGCCCTTAAATATAGAAGTTAACTTCCACCTATATTTACACCCACATATAAAGAAGTATTCCCATGTCTCTCTAATTTGGAAGAGTATTGAACACCCTCTTCTAGGGTGTAATATTTGGTTATAACATAACTTTTAAGACTTCTTTCTAGGTTTTTTAGAGGCAGAACTGAGGTTTACCAAGCCATTTTCTTCACCACTACCTATAAGACCTTGGTATAAGTGAATGTACCCTGAGATAAACTTGAAAATATTGATAGAGGCTTGTGTTTCTCATATAGGGTTCTGTCAAAACCATGGACCCAACATGATTCTTATGCATTTATCTATTAAAACTATTTGGAACTATTAGAATGAACTTGTTTATGATTTAAGGAGTCATTTAAGGGTGAGATTATATGTCTACAAGGGTTTTATGAAGTTGCTTACTACCATTAATGATCTTAATAAGGTCTAAAATTTAATCCTTTCAATGGAACGAAGGAAAAGTCTTCATTTTAGCTTGGTTTAGTGATTTTAACCTTGTCAAATCATCATGAAGGCCTCCTGAATGGATGGTAAAAGGTTACCAGGCCTCTGTCTAAGATTCAAAACTTGCTTCAGCTAGTTAAGAAGTCCAAACACACTTAAAGACCATACAAACCAATGAAAATGGTTAGTTTTATGACTCCTTTTTGTGTCCTCTCCACACATGCCAAATTGTTAACCCAAGAAGTGTCCATGACATATGAATATGTCATATAAGTGTTTTAAAGGAATTTGTAATATCCCCTGTTTCCCTTGAAATTCTGAAATGGAATATTTTTTTGACTGTGTTTGTATATTTTTGATTTTTTTGTGTTTTTGTATGAAAATATGAAGAATACGTTTCTGCTAGATAAATTCGAATAAATTCAAATGAATAAATAAATAGCAGTGTATTATTTCAAATAAGAAATCTTTGATCTTAATATTCACTCCAAATGATTACAATAATGAATCTCTAGCATGCATATAAAGTAATACAAATATCATCTCAAAACCTAATCTTTTGCAAATTTGGAATGGCTCTCGGGTTGCTGTGTCAACAACACAGTCACCATCATCAGTCGATATATTATCGACATCAGTTGCTGTCAATCGGCTACTCTATCGATGTCAGTCTTTAGTCAGCTGATGTCAGTCACTGGGATGCTGATGTCAGTTCCTGTGTCCCCTACAGTGTTGTCTGGCCCATGACAAAATGGTATAGAATTGTACGGATCAGTATGGATTCTATAAAGAAGCAAGATAATATGTTGCACCCTATATTCTAAATACCTGATCTAAAGAAATATGGGCTAATACAAAAGATCTATATCTGGGTAATCTTTGAATCAAAACCTAATGAAATGAATACCTAAAATACCTGTGATAACTTCTATGTGAAGTTATCTCTCAAACCAGTAAACCTCTATGATAACCTCTGTATGAAGCTATCTCTCAAATTGACAATAGATCGGCTGATCTCTCACAACCTCTGAATCACACGCAATGAAGAGTGGATGTTCTTCAATACAAATGGAATACTGGAACCCTTGGCTCAGTCTCCATAGAAGAATTCTTAGCAGCAATCAATATCAATAATCAATCATCCAACTCTCTCCCATGAGAAACCCTTATACCCTCCAAAAAGTGTGCTTGCCCTAATTAGATTTTCTTAAATTAGAATTAGGGTTTTTTAAATTAGAATTAGGGTTTTAAAATTAGAACAAATAATTAATATTTAATTAAATTAATCAAATATTAATAGGGTTTTACAATTAGACCAAATAATTAATATTTGATTAAATCAATCAAATATTAATATCTCCCTCAATACATGTCAGATCCTCAAACCATCTGAAGCTAGTGAACTAGGGAGTGATTCTGCACATGATCATGCAATAATAGGGATGGTCCACTAAGTGCTAATATTCCCTACATAATAGGAGCTCAAGAAAATGTGTTTGAAAGAGCCTGAATGATAAGCCAATTGGACAAATTTTGCTAATCAAAGCCAAACCAAGCTCCACCATGACCCTCTATCCATCCTATCAGCCTATGAGGGTCACATAATAGGCTAACCATCAACTCTAAACATGTCAAATAAAAATGGGACATGACAATCCACCCCTCCTAAAATTTCTTGCCCTCAAGCAATCACTAAATGATAAACCAATCAATCCACCTGGATCCCAAATGAAGTCATGATCTACCCCATTATCAATCAATGTAAACTCTAGGCCATGTCTATCACAACTCTCATCCAATGGCATCACGTCATCCCAAGTACCAAGATAAGGATCCCAACATCCAATCCAAGAATAGAAGTCAACTAGAAACTCAAGTAAACTCCTCACCTGAATAATACTTGAATTTGGAATGTGAATGCTAGACATACTCATATCATCATCAACTTGTGACCCGACTGTAACAAAAAGATGAGTCCCTACCACATGTGCTAACTCTTGAACTGAACTCACCTCAAGACAAAGCTCATCCACATGTCTCTCCTGTAGTGGTACCAATGTACACTTGGTATCACCCTCTCCCATATCGTGTGGTATGAGTCTCTCCATCTGATGAAAAAACATATTTTTGATGTTGCTACCCCGTATTGCCTTAAGAATATGTGTCTTCCCACCAACATCAAAATGAACCTCCATGTCTTTGAGATGAAGAGTGACTTCCTCAAGTGAATGAGCCACTTCATACCCAAGACTAAGTCTATATCCCCCATGTGCACCACATAATAGTCAGCCTTGAACTCATAGTTGTTCAAGTGCAATGGGAGGTCTCTAATCATCTGCTCACACCTAAGAGTGTGATTTTCGGCCACCTTAACTCTAATGCCCTCAAAATCCTCAATAGTGAGTCCACGCTTCTCCACAAATCTAACATCTATAAAATTATTTGTGGCTCCTATATCAAGAAGGGTGATGACCCTCTGCCCTGCCAGAACTCCATAGAGTCTAAATGAATCATCTGACTAAATGTTGGATTGGCATGCCTCTTATATGTGAAGTTCTAAATCTACCTCTGCCTTAGGCTCTGAAGCCTCTGCCTTCTCAGAACTATCATGTTGTTTAGAATCTTTTGATTTTAAATCCTCATAATATGCCCACACCACATGATTTGCCTTGCCCTTAGGCCTCAAAGGACAATCGTGATTGGCATCATATGGACCTTTGCAGTAGAAGTAAAGCTTTTTCTTACTTAGATCATTAAGATCCTCTCAGTTTAAAGGTGGTGCTACTGGGTTGGCCTTTGAATCATTCTTAACACCTAATTTATCTTTGTTGAAATCTAATCCCTCTCTATCTCTGTTGGAGCACTTATGGTCCTTGGATGATGAAGTACCTCTGGAGTTAAATCTACTAGATGGGGCTGCCATCTCCATGCTATGTGCCTTCTTCATAGCTACCTGTAATGAAGGAGGATCAAAGCCTTTGATCCAACCTCTCAATGATTCTATCAATCCCTCCATGAAGAGCACTACAAGTCACCTCTCTAAAATGTCAGGAATCGTGACTGATAACTTTTGGAAGTCACCAATGTAAGACTCTAGACTACCACTCTGGTACAACTATGCCAACTCTTAGAAATAGGACTCCGGATCCCTTCTATCAAAAAACTCCACCATCCTATCCACAAACTCCTGATAAGATGTGATCCGATCATGATGGAGTGTCACCATCCCGTGGTACCACCAATCGTGAGTTACTCCCTCAAGATGCAATGTCACATATCTGATAGCATCTCCCTCAACCATCAGTCACAATGTGAGAAATGTGTCTAGCTTACTAATCTAGGCCTATGTTGTGACCTTGCCACTACCGTCAAACATCACTAGTGTGAGCCTACTAGTAGCATGCTTCAGATCATTGTTCTGGTGTCTAGGTCTCCAATCCTATCGACCTCAATTATGCTCTCTCGTCTATGTGATGAATCAGTCAAAAGTAATCCTCTCTTAGACCCTAGGTGATAATAACTCCCACTCCTCATTCACTGCCATAAGGGTGTCAGCAAATAGGGGATCTCCTATCGCCTCCTCTACTAGAGCCTGTGGTTCCTCCTGAACAAACGTAGGCCATGTAGGCCTATCAGCTATCTTGAAATGGGTTAGTTGTGGTCTCTGATTAACAAAAGCACTTCTATTATCTGCTTGTTCCCCATTCTCTCTAATAGGTGGGTTCATCCTCTCTACCATAGTAGTGAGTGCCTGTATTGCCTGATTCATCTGCTGCTAGCCTATAACCATAACTCAGAAGAATTCTTTGGTGTCATGATCATCATTATGCCTATGGCCCATGTGTGGAATATGCTCACGCATGTTACTCATGGTGATCGGCTGTTGTTCTAAAACTTGATCGCCTTCAAGCAAAGCTCTACTGTCTGTGAAATACCTATGTGGTCCCAACTCTTATGGGTGCATAAGATTGTTAAACCCTCAGGATGGTAGGATTTAGCTCTGATACCACTGTAATATTCCTTATTTCCCTTGAAGCTCTGAAATGGAATATTTTTTTGACTGTGTTTGTATATTTTTGATTTTTTTGTGTTTTTGTATGAAAATAAGAATAATACATTTTTCCCAGATAAATTTGAATAAAATCAAATGAATAAATAAATAGCAGTGTATTCCTTCAAATAAGTAATCTCTGATCTTAATATTCACTCCAGATGATTACAATAATGAATCTCTGGCATGCATATACAGTAATACAAATATCATCTCAAAACTTGATCTTTTACAAATCTAGAATGGTTCTCGGGTTGCTTTGTTAGCAACACAGTCACCATTGTTGGTTGATATACTATTGATGTCAGTCACTATTAGTCAGCTGCTCTACCAACATCGGTCTTCAGTCGGCTAATGCCGGTCACTGGGATGCCGATGTCGGTTCCTGTGTCCCCTACAATGTTGTTCGGCCTATGACAGAAAGGTTTAGAATTGTATGGATCGGAACGGATTCCATATAAAAGCAAGATAATATGATGCACCCTGTACTTTGGATACCTGATCTAAAGAAATATGGGCTAATACAAAAGATCTATATCTGGGTAATCTCTAAATCAAAACCTAATGAAATGAATACCTAAAATACCTATGATAACTTTTGTGTGAAGTTATCTCTCAAACCGGTAAACCTCTGTGATAACTTCTGTATGAAGCTATCTCTCAAATTGGTAATAGATCGACTGATCTCTCACAACCTCTGAATCACACACAATGAAGAGTGGACATTCTTCAATGCAAATGGAATATTGGAACCCTTGGCTCAGTCTTCACAGAAGATTTCTTAGCAACAATCAATATCAATAATCAATCATCCAACTCTCTCCCATGAAAAACCCTTATACCCTCAAAAAAGTGTGCTTGCCCTAATTAGATTTTCTTAAATTAGAATTAGGGTTTCTTAAATTAATATTAGGGTTTTAAAATTAGACCAAATAATTAATATTTAATTAAATTAGTCAAATATTATTAGGGTTTTAAAATTAGACCAAGTAATTAATATTTGATTAAAACAATCAAATATTAATATCTCCCTCAATACATGTCAGATCCTCAAACCATCTAAAGTTGGTGAACCAGGGAGTGATTCTGCACATGATCATTCCATAACAGGGATGGCCTGTTGAGTGCCAATATTCCATATATAATAGGATCTTAGGCAAACATGTCTGAAAGAGCTTGAATGATAAGCCAATTAGACAAATTCTACTAATCAAAGCCAAGCCAAGCTCCACGATGACCCTCTATCCATCCTACCAGCCTACGAGGGTCGCATAATAGGCTAACCATCAACTCTGAACATGTCAACTATAAAGGGGACATGACATAATTTAATGTGCATTATAGTAACTTAAATAAGAATTCATAGTCATTTATCTCTCTTAAGGGTTTACTCACAATTTTGAGGTCTTTAACTTCATAATGATTATTCATAAAGTAAAACCCCTTGAAGGATTGATAAATACCAGGACATGGAGGGCATAAACCTTATTAACATCCCCTAATGGAATTTTTACCCATACATGTAGGTACTTATTTGATATGAATGTCTTGAGAAAAAGGTCTTAAAATTGCTTCTTTTTTACTAGAAATGCCTCCTCTAATATTGATACATGCCCTAGAATATATATAGGTGATTCTCAAAATATTTTGACCCCTTAAGCCTCTTATAACTAGTTTTAGCCCATGTCAAGGGTTTGTACATAGTTTAGAATTTTTGACCCTTATGGCCATCTTTAAAAGATTTCTATTCATCACATAAGATCTAAGAATTAGAATCATCTTGTACTGCACACCATTCATGATCTTATTAAACATCATTTTCAACATAAAACTTGCATTTATTCTCCATATTTTTATGTGTAGGTCTATAGATGTATATTTCATGTTCAAACGCCATTACCATACTATTATTGGATTAGATATTCTACTTTTGATGAAATTAAATGATCTTGGAGATCATTTTGATAATATATATCTTATTTTATGACCCTTTCAATTGAGAAATAACATAGGATTTACCAAAAACCCTTCATTCTAAACTTGCAGACTTGACGCAGTCCACTTGGGCATGCATGCATTACATTTATTCTTGCCATGTTAGATATTTTCATGATTGGAATTGGTATGAGGAGTAATATGTTCATTACGATGTTAAAAAATAGTCTCTAATCACTATTTATGTGTAAAAACATTTCACAATCTTGAAACCTACCTGCCATGTCAAAAAATAATAAAATAATGAGATTTATTATTATTAAAGGTATGATGCCTAGAATATTTCCTTGGTTTGATGTTTTAGACACTATTATATCCATAATATATGTTTTAAAACCATTATCATGTATCCATCAATCTCATATATGTTGTCACAAGAAAAAAACTAAGATGTTAGGGTTTTGTAGAGTTTTAAAGGCAATAAAGTTCTTAGTGACTATTCGTAGAGATCTATTCTTCAAACTCAAAATTTTTCCCATATATTATAAGGTAATAGGGTTAGTATCCTTCAACTAAAAACTTCTTTGAATTGATACGTCTCCTCTTCTATGAACCTACGTCTTCAATTTGACCTTTTTGCTCTTGTCGATGACCTGATGGAGACCTTGAGTAGGCTTTTCCCCTTTTTGGACTTGAAAACTATGTTTTAACATGGTTTTGTTTTGGTGAAGGCCGGATGAGGCCTTTAATCACCTTAAAAAATAATATTCAGTTTGAAACCCTTTCAATGAGACCTTTGTCCAAGACTAAAATTGTATACATACTTCACTACCCATTATTTATCAATGAAACTTAATCATTCATAAAAAAATCATGATGTAATTATTTTAGCTATCTAAAACATTTCAAATTCATCTGTTATTTACTTAGTAAATGATGGTGTGGTGTATAAATAACCTTCCATACCTTCTTTCCCTATCAAACATCACATTATGCTAAGTTTGGACTCAAAATAATGAACAGAGAGGTTTAAAATGATCATACATTAGAAATGTGTGAAGATGACATCTTGGATGTGTGTATATAAAGTGAAAATATAATATGATCTTAATTATATGCTATGTGGCCTAAAAGAGCCTCCTTTGAACTCTATACATGTTGTTGACTCCCATTTGATATCCTTCAATGAAGTTACTTTCAAAGATTATAATAAGAAAGAAAGGAAAACAAAGTGAAACAGTAATATCTCCAAAAACACCTTAATACCTTGAATGGCTTGAAATGGAAATATTTACATCTTACCAACTTTTCTTCTAGATCCATCATCCACTATAGAACACTATGTCATCTTGCAATATCATAACATCAATTATTTTCACCATGGATCAGACATACCTTGGCTTGTGAAAAATAACCTTAAACTATCCAAAGTTACCTTAAACATTCATAAATTTCATAAGACCTTATTTAGACCCTGAAGCAACTTGATGATGCCAAGAAATGACACCATGATAAGATTATCAACAAGGTCGTTTATGAGGTTAGATGAGTTGGATACCTATTTCGAAGATAGAACAATCTATGTTGGATAATTTGTAAAATAGGTGATTACATTGTGTAACCACATTATTTGCATTTTTAACATCTTGTAAAAGCACATTGGAAAACACACAACTTAAAACTTACAGAATCCCAATGAGCAATTTTAACAATTTGTAAAATTACAATGACTAATTTACACAACTTACAGAAGTGCATTAGTGTATTTTTGTGATTTAATAGTTTCAAAAGTGTGTTAACATATTTTCACAACTTTTAAGAGTGAAATGACCAATTTTCTTGTATGACTTGCAAAAAGTGATGTGACAGTTTTTCATAATTAGAAAACTATGAACTTCACCATGTTCTTAAAACTATGATTATCTCATTGATTTTAGAAGTTAAAAATGAAATATTTTCACCATAAATCCCTACAAAAAATTTATTCATCAAATTATCTTTTCAACGCATTGAACGAGAACCAAATCATAGTTCAGATGTGAAAGTTATGGCCTAAGGGAGATTGGACCCTGCTTGGACACATTTAGAACATTGACTTACTTGAACAACTATGATTCTCCCACTTCATTTTATAAGTTCAAGCTGAAATTTAATTATCATGCATCCTTAAGAAAAAAAAATTATTCATCAAATTATTTTTATAATGTATCAAATGAGAGTGAAAATGGAGTTTAGATGTGAAAGTTATGGCATCAGGGAGATTGGACCATGTTTTGACAATTTTTTCTTGTCGGGGTGGTGTATTATGACCCCTCTACTTGCAAGGGCATTAGAATCCAACCCATTTTCTTTCAAGGGTGTCATATTTTGACCCCTTTACTAGAAAAGTTTTAATTCTCCATCTTGATTTTATTAGGTCGAGATAAAGTTTTTAAACTAAGTGTTTATACTCAAAATACATCCTTAAAACTTGGTCTTTGCATTGGGACAAAAATTAGGACCTTTCTAAGAAGTTTGATTTTTCCTTAAAATTTAACTCTGGTGGTAATAAGGTCAAATGAATATTTGACTTCTCTCTTCTATGGATCATAGTACTTAGTCATTGTCAGGACTAAATTTTGATACCACGTTGAAGTTCGAAAGGTAACTACTTGAGGTAGTCCACATTTATGAATGCTTTTACCATAATCTATTTTATGCATTGAATTTATTGTTTACCAAAAAATTAGAATATCTATGAACCCAAAGTTTGTATCCATGCCTTCTTTTATTAGGAGACCTAAAATTGATATCTGATGTGATCCAACTTCTTGTGTGGAGAACATAATGCTTTAGTTGATACTTGATGAAATCCTCTTATTTGGATGAATAACTTGTACTACACTATGCCTAACAAAGATGATCTTATGAAGTAATTCAATCAAAAATCTCATTAAAAAAAAAAAAATGCTCATTTGTGTCATACAATCCAACATAGTTGCCCGTAGGGGTATTGGACTCTGAAGGTTGTGCTTGCACTACCATAGGATTTTAATAGGTGTGATAGCATGCCTATTAGGTCCCAAGGGGTTTGTTATGAAAAATTTTAGGGTCCAACACGAATGAAATCAAAGGAGTCAACAAATGCAAGGTTTGTGAACATATTTGTTTGGATCCAATTAGTTTGTGAGCATAAGAATAGGTTATGGTGAATGTGCATGTAGATAGGTTGTGATTGGATGGGTGTGTTTGCACTGGTTCCATTTTATATGAGTTATGCTTGCATTGGTATCAGAATCTGCAGGGGTTATTAGCACTAGCTTTAGACTTTATAGGTTGTGTTGGCATACCCTTCAAGATCCAATGAGTTTGCTTGCAATGGCATCAGAATCTGGTAAGGTCTTTAGCACATTTTGAATTTACAAAGGAAAAATACAAAGACTTGAAGTATTTTAATCTTTTTGCATTTCAGATATATCTTGACCTTATAAAAATGAATTTTCTTGAAAATAAGAGTTTTGACTTTGACCAACTTTAACTTATTTTTACATTTTTTAACCTTTTACATTAAAAATACTTAACATTTTAGCTTTTTGACCATGGTTAAAAAATGGGTACAACAACCATGAGCCAAAGTGTAGTTTTTTTAATAATTCAAATAGTTATTGTATGGATAACATTTGGTAAACGGCGAATATTTTTTAATTAAGAATAGTTGTGTGTGTGTGTGTGCGCGCGCGCGCGAGGTATGGGACAGTTGAAAGAGCTAAAATTGATATTTTACATTTTGATAACAATGGAAAAAAGAAAATAAATTTCGAGAGAAAAATAACACTCTTTTATTTTCGAACAAGGTTTCTATGCATAACGTTTAGTAAAATGCTAACATTTTACTAAATATTGGATAGTTGAAAGAGCTAAAATTAATATTTTACATTTTGATAACAATGAAAAAAGAGAAAAAAATTGTAGGAAAAAATAGAGCTCTTTTATATTTCGAACAATATTTCTATACATAACATTTAGAAAATGCTAACATTTTTCTCTATATATATATGTGTGTGTGTGTTAATATTTTACTATATGTACATATATAACATTTAATAAAATGCTAATATTTTTAAAATATTAACATTTAACTAAATATTATATATATAACATTCAGTAAAATGTGTATATATATTATATATAAAAGAATGAAGATACCTTCTTTGTACATGTTAAAATATAAAATTGATAGGGTTTTGATTTTTAATTGTAAATAAAAAAGCAATATATTTGATAAATAATATAAAAAATTAAACAAGTGAACTCAATATTAATATTAATTCATGTAAAATTTAAATTTAAATATTTATAATTGAAATAAAATGTACTAACAATATTACAATATTTTATATATAATTTTATATAAATTATAATAAAATATCACTTTACTATAGTTTAATAACTTGAAAAAAAACAAAGAAAAGAGGTCACAAGATTACTGGTGTAGTAACTGCCGTGGAAATGAACACTGAAGGCATTTTCACAGTAGGCGATCGAGTTGGATTGGAATGCCAGGTTGAAGCTTGGGATGCCCACACATGTGAGGCAAGGCTTACAAAGTTATTACGAAAAATTGATCCTCGCCTATAATAACATTAGCCATGACAGAACTCCTGCTTACAGAGGGACAATATCAGACACAACATATCACATATCATTGGTATACATTAAATTTTTCAATCATATATATATTACTCACTTGCAAGTTGCAGATTTGTATTGCGTTTGTGAGAGGGACAATAAATTCGAAAGGAACTGAGATCATGCGAGACAAAAGCAGGCAGAAAATATAGACAACGATTGGCAGATAAAAATAATACAAAGGAGCCGAATTTCTCTTTTATTTAACCAGGAGAAACAATGGCGGCAGAAATCATGATGAATTATTCCAAAAGATTCCAATTTCCACCCCCATCCTTTGCCCGCCTTAGGTCTAAAGTTTAAACGGTGAGGAATTTTGTAATGCCACCCATCGACAGTCACATTTTATTCCGAGGTGATGGGACCACGGTGCAGACTGTAGTCTGTGTCGTTCTGGGAGTCGCAAAAACATAAAAAACATTTCCTACTCCCTGGATTCATGAATCATGGTGTGAATCGTGATATATTGATATAAAATATTATATTGGAGTTTGGTACAGTGCCTCTCACCTCGCCAGACTCGCCAGTGCGCCACAATGGTTCTGAGACTTTTTTAATACTTAAGACTGTTTAGTATGAATTTTATAATCTGTGGAAAGTATAGATCTTATCAATTTATAAATTCTAGCTAAACATGGGTTTTTAAACTGCACTTCTCTAATGGATTTGAAACCCTTAAACAGACTGAGACGGGTTCAATTTTGATCACTCTTCTCCTGAATTTTCCTGACAAATATCACTAAGATGCGTTAAATAACATCACGCGCGCGACACCTTGCTGTGGCACACAAACGGATTCGCAATATGGCGTCAATTTATTCTCTGCAGCCCTAACAGGACTTGGGATTTTCCTCATCTTCGTCTTCATTTTGTACAAATTGTTGATAAATAGCAAAAAGCCTCGGTCTCAGTTGGTATTGCCGCCAGGGTCACGTCCATGGCCGCTCGTAGGAAATCATCATCCGTTGGGGTACCTCCCTCATCAATGTCTCGCAGAGCTTGCAAAGAAATATAGGCATATTATGTTTCTACGCTTGGGTTCCGTGCCCAGCGTTGTGATGTTTTCTCCTGCCATGGCGAAAGAGTTCCTCAAAATTCACGATCTGCTCTTTGCCAACAGACCGCGTAGTTCTACTGGGAAATACATACACTACGACCGCAAAGACGTGGCATTGGCTCCCTATGGAGAGTATTGGAGGCAGATGAGAAAGCTCTGCTCAATGGAGTTATTCACATTGAAAAGAACCGAGTCTTTCAGATGCGTGAAGGAGGAGGAGGTATCCACAATGGTACGCTCCAGTTGGCTGGAAAGCGGACAAGGGATACGCTGCGTGGACCTCAGGAACACCCTCTTCTCATAATATCGTCTGCAGAATGTTTTCCAGCAGAACATTCTCGGATGATGAATTGGGTGGATGCCATGGATTTAAAGAAATGCTTTCTGAGATATCGGCCGTTGCTGGAGCTTTCTGCATTGGAGATTTCATTCCCTCTCACTATTGGCTCGATTTGCAAGGCATCCGCCGTCGCATGCAAGCCGTTAAAATAATATTTGATGGATTCGCAGAAAAAGAAATCGATGAGCATATTAATTATAAAAGGAACAAAGCCAACGCAGATCAAAAACATTGTGTAAAAGACATGGTGGACGTCCTATGGACATTGCAGAGTCTGAAGATTCTATACAGACCCTGTTGTTCAAACAACCTGAAAATCTATTGTAACACGGAAGTAAAAATTTGACTTATAGTCTTATATAATCAATCTCAAATGCATCACGAGCAGCAGATTTAAACAAAATAAAAATGATCAAAAAATAATTCTCAGCTGTAAATCTATCATCCATATATTGCTCCAAAATTAAAGACACGTAGTATTTATTTATCTTATTTTAAAAGAAAAGCGCTGCTACCTATTAATAGAAGACGTAGCGTCTAAAAAGATAACATTTGGAGTTTTCCAAAAATAAAAATCTGTTCATGCAAACAAACATTTGAAAAACGTTAAATAAAAAATAATGTCAATGCAAACTAAATTTAACGTTGCATTGCATGGTGATGAAGCTTCATGTGTTTTTTCTGATGTTGAGCGGACTTACAATATAATTTGGAAGTGTCAAAAATTGAACCTTTGCAATTGCATTAGTAAAGATATCTTCAAATGTTCTTCGGTTTTTATATACTACAATTCTACATCTTTATTTTGAACCAGTTATCGAATGAAATGATATTTCAAATAAAAATGCTTTGTCCTACTATCATGAACTGCATGGTGATGAAGCTTCATGCATCACTTATCAACATAATCCCCTTTCATATTGAACGGACACACAATATGGTCTCGGAGTGTCAAAAATTGAACCTTTGCAACTGCCTTAGTAAAGATATCTACAAGATGTTCTTGAGTATTTATATACTACCATTCTACATCTTTATGTTGAACCAGTTATCGAACGAGATCATATTTCAAATCAAAATGCTTTGTTCTACTATGATGAACAAGATGCTTGGCAAACTTAAATGCACTCATCTTATCACAAAAATTATTGTAGGTTGAATTTCTTTCTCCCCAAATTTTTATAGAATTTTTATAAACCATAATGCTCGTGTACATGTAGAAGTGACAACAATATACTCTATTTTTATAGATGACAGAGCAACTGTACTTTGCTTCTTTGAGCTCCAAGTAACCAAACTTGAACCAAGAGAAAAACAATTGTTGGATGTAGAATTTCGATCATCCAAACTACCTCCCTAATCAGAATCACTAAAGCCAACAAGTTCAAACTTTTAGAAGTGTAATAATGAATACCAAAAATTTTAGTACCTTTAACATATCTCAATTTCCTCTTCGCTGCCTTCATATGAATTTCAAATGGCTCAGAGATATATCTTAATACAAGAGAAATTGAATATGTAATATATGGTCTTGCATGAGTTAGAAACATTAAGCTTGTAATAATACTTTCATAAGTTATCTCATTAACTCTTTCGACACCATCTTCTCTACATAGTATAACTTCATGCGCAATTGGAGTGGAGACTGGTTTACAGTCAACCATATTGAATTGATTCAACATATCATTTGGATACTTTGATTGACAAATGGAGATGTCATCTTTACATTGATGAACCTCCATCCCTAAAAAGCGCTTCACAAAACCTAAATCTTTAATTTCAAATGCATTCATCATTATAATTTTGAATTCATCTTTCATCTTAGAAATGTTGCCCATATACAACAAATCATCAACATACAAAATTATAATAAGGACATCATTACCTTCTTGCTTGTAGTAAAGAGTAGGCTAACTTTTACTTCTTTTGAATCCATTCTACTAAAAATATTCATCAATCCTTGACTACCATGCTCTAGTGCTTATTTCAAGCCATACAAATCCTTCTTCAACTTGTGGACTTGACATTCTTTACCTTGCACTTCAAAAACGTGTGGTTGTTCTACATATACTTTCTCTTCTAAGTGCCCATTCAAACATGAAATTTTCACATCCATGTGATGTATGCTCCATTTCTTATGAGATGCTAGTTAAATCACCATTCTAATAGTTTCATATATTGCTAATGGTGTAAATGTCTCTTCATAATATATCTCATACCTCTATGTGAAGCCCTTAGCAATTAACTTTTCCTTGTGTCTTTCAACACTTCCATCACTATTGTAATTCGTCTTGTAGACCCATTTAGTAACAATATTTTTCTTATCATATGGAAGCTTTATAAGCTCCTAATTATCATTCCTATGAATATAATCTATTTTCTTGTATTTATTGCATCCAAAAATCATTACTACATGCATCTTCAAAACATGATGGTTCAAAATCAGCTTATGGAATTAAAGCATAATTGACTCTCACCTCTTGGACATTATTCATGTGTTTGGCTTCTTAAAAAATAATAAACTTCACTCAAGCTTTTTACCTTCCTTGAAGAACTAGGACTTGAAGCTAGAGTTGTTCTTAGAATACATGCACTAAACGAGTGGCTATTTAATAGACTTATATTTGAAGCTCTAACGGTGCTTGGAATACGTGCACTAGATGAGGTCCTACATAATGGAATTGTAGCACTTGTCATTGATGTACTTGTGTGTTGTTCAATAGTAATCATCATAAATACCATCAATAACAATAGATTTATACTTCTCAATATTGCCTTTATCTTTGTCATGACCATACACTCTCCCTTCATAAAAAATAGCATCTCTTGACTCAATTAAACTATTAGTGATAGGATTATTAAGAATATAAGCTTTGCTTTATTCATTGTAGACAATACAAATATAAGTGTCACTCTTTGGGTCTAATTTCTTCTTTTTCTTAATAGCTGCATGAACATAACATAAAAAATTAAAAAAACTTTGAAATAGTTGACATTAGGCTTCTTTTCATACCATGCTTCATATGGAGTCATATTTTCAAGAGCATTAGTGGGACTTTGATTTATAATATATATTGTTGTAACAACTTCATCACCCCAAAAATATTGTTCAAACCCTTTGTTTGTAACATGTTTCTTGTTATTGAAACCATTATATGGTTTTCCCTTTTAGCCACACCATTTTGTTGAGTAGTGTAGGTAGTTGTGTGTTCCCTTTTGATGCCATTCAAATCATAATAATTCATAAAATCATTTGAACAAAATTTAAATCCATGATAAGTCCTTAAACACTTTATTTTGTAATCACTTTCATTCTCTAAAAGGGTTTTAAATATCTTAAATTTATCAAATTCTTCACTTTTTTATTTAAAAAATAAACCCAACGCTTTCTTGAATAATCACCAATAGATGTAACAAAATATGATGACTTACCCAAACTTTTGATTTCCATAAGAACAAAAATATCTAAGTGAACCAATTGAAGTGAATGATAAGCCCTCCATGCACTACCTTTTGGAAACTTTTGTCTTACATGTTTACCTTTAACACATCCTTCACAAACTTCCTTCTGCTCTTCAACCTTTGGCAAACCATAAACTAATTCTAGTGATGTTTGTAACTTCAAACCTTGAAAATTGAAGTGTCCGTACTTAAGATGCCATAACCAAATTTTATCTTCATGTACCATATTTCCAAGGCTATTACTATGCTCTCCAAACTTCAATGGGAACATCCTATTCTTAGACATGGGTACAATTGTAAAAATATTATTTTTTTGGTTATTATCATAGATCATGTATTGTTTATTATCAAAAACCACCTTATACTTATTTTCACATAGTTTTCTAACACTTAATAAATTATGTTTCAAATTTAGGGTGTAATAAATATCATTAATACTTTTGTTACCTTCTATAATATTCACCTTCATAGCTTCTTTTGCTACAACCTCCAAATATTTAACATCACCAAGTTTGATAGTGGTTTCGAAATTTTTATCCATTGTACAAAACAACACATTATTCCCTAACGTGTGATTAGAACAGCCTGAATCTAGATAGCAAACCTCATTGGGATGGTTCTAATCTTTGTCATATGAAATGATTAAATTAAATGAAGCATCACCATCCTCGTTATCATAATTATCACTTTTATTTTCATTTTTTGCTTTTAATCTACAGTGCCAATCAAAGTGACCATACCTATAAAAGTAATAGCATTGAATATTTATTTTATCAAATCTACCTATACCTTTACCTCTTGTAGATGAACCACCTCTTCTTCCTTTGTATACTCTTGAATAACTATAATTCATGTTTTTCCCTTGTCCTTGATTGTTTTTAAAATTATCTTTGCCTTCTACATAGCTATTGTTATTACTAGTGATGTTAGCTTCATTCTTTATGATTTTTAATTTTGAGGTAAAATCCTTCTCATCACTTTCATTTATTATGTCTATTAATCTTTCTTCGTGGGACACAAGAGATCCAACCAGGTGATCAAACTCAAGAATAGACAAATTTTTAGTTTCATAAAAAATGATGGCAATATTATTACACTTGGGTGTTATAGACCTTTACACCTTATTTACAACAACCTCTTTGTTCAAAATTTCTCTAGGTGTAGCCATCTTGATAACTACATTCTTTAGTCTTACATAGAAATCACTCGCACTTTCATCTTCTTTCATCTTCAAATTATAAAATTATCTCTTCAATGTTCACAATCTAACCATCTTTACCTGCTCACTACCTTGGTAAGCTTCTTGTAGAATCTTCCAGGCACCTTTTGTTGCCTTTTCACTTAATTTTTTTGGAAATAGGATCTTTTCTAGAGCTATTTGAATATGAAATAAATCTTGTGAGTTCTTCTTATCTTAATTTTTTGCTTGCCTATCATTAGCTAGAACAGTGACACAATTAGTTCATTCATCATAACCAATTTTTTAAAATCTTCCATAATTATTCTCTTGTTAAAAGAGTCATCAACTTGATGATCCAATAATCACAATCACTACCACTAAATTTTGGAATAGAAAGACTATTAAAATTTGATATGATCAATTGTTAGAATGATCTAAAATAAAATCCAACCACCCAAACCTTGCTCTAATACCAAATTAGGATTTTATATGTACCTTTTTCTTCAAATCAACAAAAAATATATTATAAGAGGAATGTGAAAATTTGACTTATAGCATTAAATAATCAATCTCAAATGCATCACTAGAAATAGACTTAAACAAAATAAAAATTACAAAAAAATAATACTCAGCTATAAATATATCATCCATTTATTACTCCAAAAATAAATGCACGTATTTATTTCTATCTTATATTAAAATAAAAGAGTTTCTACCTACTAATGGAAGATGGAACATCTAAAAAAACAACATGTGAACTTTTGTAAAAAAAAAATAAAAAATCATGCAAACAGTTAAAATAAATAAATAAATAAATAATTTCAATGTAAACTAAATTTAATGTTTAATTTCAAGGTGGTGAAGCTTCATGCATTTCTTATCAATAGGTTTGGAGAGCCACATGGTGGTTTTCTCACTATGAGTTTCATGCATCACTTATTGTGCATTTTTGATGTATTGTATGTTCTAGGAGGTTTCAAGAGATGAAACAAACATTAGGAGAATGATTGGGACTTGGGATAACCCTTCATGTCCATTTAATTTAATATAAAATATCTTAAGTATTTCTCCAAGTGCCTTCACTTCAACCAATCAAAACTATCAAAGTGAACAAATTAGTGAGAGGGTGAAATTTCTAAGTGTGAGGCCCTTTAAGGTCTACGTAATGAATCTAAGGCTATGGGATGTCTTGAAATGTGGAAGTCACTCCAGTTTGTATAGTATCATGGAAAATTGAATTCAAATTTGAGGCCAAGTTTGAGGAGTGAGGGAAAGTAGAGCTATTTAGATTACAAGTACTGATGACTCATGTGCAAAAAAATCTAGATGATTAGGTATGAAACAAATGCATGATGAAGCATGTATACAAACCCTCCCTCTCATGTTAATCATGAGATCTATCACTAGTTATTTGTGGAGTATTCCAAAATTGGTAAGTGACGAAGGCAGTTTTCTAAGCAAGCAAAAGGAGTGTTATGCCATAGTTCATGGAGTTTCATGTCTTTGAAGACCATTTGACCTTAGATGGTCTATCTCACACTAATTCCCATGTATGTATAACTCATTTTATTAGCATGAGACATGTCTTAGTGTCTCTTAGACTTCTCTCTTCTCACTTCTTTCTCCAATTCTATAAGTAGCAGTCATTTTGGCTCTTCTAATCTAATTTTACTCCATGTATGCCAAATCCTTGCTAGAATGACATTGTATTTTTCCTTCAAGTAAGTAATACAATTTTCTTTTTGAGTTCATGGAATTTTTTATAAGTATGCAAAGTGATGTATGGTGAGTGTTGTAACTTATATGTGCACCCCTTGAGGATATGTCTTAGCTCTCCTCATCCAAGTGGCATAATTGAAACACCTCTAGGATGTTGGAAGACTAAGAAAATTTTGATTCTTTAGATAGGGATATCTCCCTTGATATGCCACTTTTAGATCACTAATACACTTATGATTGCAAGGAAACATGAGAGAAAACATAAATTAAACTATCTTAAAGGTGGCAATACACCAACTTAATTCATAACTACCAACCATTTGCATGTCACACATGAGACTAACTAGGCATACACTTATCTAATCTAAATCTTCTCACATCAGTATTTCATTATGAGGTTGTGATGAATGTTTAAGATAGGAGGACTATACAAGAGGCCTATAATGACACTATTGAATAGAATAACTTTCTCAACCTTGAAACGTCAAAAAATACACCACATGACCTACAAGAAGAAGCTTTGAAGTAGCAAATAGGTGAAGGAATGAGATAACAATGCTAAGGAAACAATAATCATCACTAAGCAAGATCAATAATTTAAGTCATCACACTATGAATATTCATAAAAGAGGTAAAATTAGTATCCTTTATTGATACATGGTATAAAAATTAGTAGAGATTCACCATACTTAGGTGGAATATCCTTACAATAGCCAAAATGACTAGTTCTTATAGAACCTAAGAGAGAGAAGAGAAGAAAAAAGTCCAAAAGTCACAAATAAAAGTGTCAAGATGAAAAAAGAGTTACACATTCATGAGAAGATAATATTAAATTGATCATACAAATTTAAAAAGTACAAGTGTCAATGCAAAGCATGAAACTCTTAAAATGTGGGATGAAATTCCTTTTAATGGCTCCAAAAACTATTTTCATCATCCATGCCTTTTACAACATCCCAATACTAACTAGGTACATATCTAATGATTGAAATTTTAGAGAGGGATTTTAGACATGTTTTTATATACATTTGTTGCATTCTTAATCATTTGGATTCCTTTCAAAGTGAGCCATCACTACCTATATTTAAAAAAACACCTCTTTCACACACTTTACACATTTGGCTTCTAAAGGTCTTAATTTTATCATGAAAAAACATACAACAGGTTGAGTTACATGTTTTAATGACATATGTGTCCTTAGAGGCATTAGACACACCTGGAAAGTAGCGTACTTAAAATTTTTCACCCTTCTCACTATCAATGTCACTATACTAGTTCTGACTAGCTGAGATGAGAGATCTTTTGAGGCAAAAATGAGATGTTATAAAGCATGAACAGGACATGGTTATTTATACTAAGTCTCAATGTTTCCTCCCATGTGATTTGTATCTTTAGACTCTTCTAGATAGAACTTGAAAAAACACAAAAATATCAAGAAAGTGCTATCTTGTAATCCATCCGTACAATTACATATAGTCCAAAAGGATGGGGAGTATCCTTAAAGAGTCATAAACAAAATAAAATCATCATTATCTGAAAAATATGCCATTTGGATGCACTAAATGCTCAATTATCTCAAACTGGTCACTAGCAAGGGATTTGGTGAGTTTAGTCCTATTTTACCCTCTTAAGCATTGTTCATAAAGATTGAAATTAAAATCTTAAATAGAATCCAAAAATGGTAGTTTGGGACCCTATCCAAATTTTCATATCTCCTTGAGTCTCCATGCTAGGTTTCCAAGAAGATATGAGCAACCAAACTTCTCTTACCGAGCTTGTTTCTCCACTTTGCATAGGTTTGGGTTATCTTAAAGCCCAAAAATGTCTTCTCATGGCTTCCATTGCATCCCAATAGATCAATAATACCTGATTTATTCCTATAAAAATGATCCAATAAGTTATAAATCTCATTCATATTTGGAATTGAAGTTGGACCCCCATTTGGCTTTAGGCTTGAACCCTACCTAACATACCTGTCTGCAACTTTGAGGATCTAGGCCATCTAGTTGAGCTTAATCCATTTGTGAGATTTTTATAATGTTTATTGAGGTGTCATCTAGATTCATACACATTTTAAAATTTATAATCAACTCCTGGCTCATACTCTTATCTCCCATCCTAAGGACTGTAGGATTATGCACAAAAGGAAGTACCCTCTCTATGAGACAAAATAGTGTGTACTTACCCTATTACCTCAAAAAAGTTAATTACTAGATGGGATTATTCAATCCATATAGATTATATATATGAATATTTTCCATTTTATCACGTCATATTACATTTTAAAATCCTTAAAACCTAAGACAATATATTAGGAAAAGACTGTATGTAGTGTTAAGACTTTAGACTATGTTTTGCATCATTGGGGTCTTTTTCTTTGATTTGTACCCACCATGAGAGTATTCTAAGGTGTTATTACCTATCATAAAGTTTTATTTCATCATTTATATCATCATCCTTCCCTCAACTCTATTTTATTCACAACTTACTTTCAAGCCTAGACTGAGGTCATATGACTGTGACTTTATTTTATTTCTAGGTACTATAGATGTAGGTGATCCTATATATTTTAAGATTTGAAAACATTGCATAATAATGATTGAATCATTCCAGTACTCATTTCATATATTCTCTTATTCATGCCACACTTTAGAGTTATATTGTTCTCAAGACTAGTCATGGGTAGCTGAATGTGTTTTCTAAGTTTCTTCCACAAAGGTTACCCATGTAGGTGGTCATGCATGGATGAACCTTGGGTATAGTGTCTATATATATTTTGAAGGAGTTTTTGACCACACCAATTTATTTTAATACCAATATTCTTCATGTATATACCTTCCAACCATTTTGTTTTAGCTAATGTCACCTCTCAGTCAGTTTTAGGTGTGCAATTTTGGATTTAGGCACACCTATATGTGTATATAGGGCCTAAAACACAATATATCATCCTCTTTAGATGACCATTTAGATCATAAATACTCCTTTAATTACCTAGAACAATTTTAATCATGGAAACATCATCTATTTTTACAACCTTAGGTGCAGAGGTCTCTTTGGTGTTCAAACCTGTAGATGTTACCACCTAAGTTTAGTGCATAAAGGTGCAACTTTGGGATTATCTAACAATAAAATTAGATGACCAAATTACTTCATTATTTTTTAAATCTAGGATCCTATGATAGGAATATAGGATGACCACATTATGTATGGTCAAAATTGAACATATGATTATCATAAGTCATTTGAAAATGGCTAGGTGCTCTATTTTTTACTTTTAGGGAAAAGTTCTGTGAATTCCTCAATCATTGCTTTTGGGAGTGACCTTTCAGCGTTCCTAGAAATCTAGCACTTCAAATGAGCCTACCATAATCTCCTTATCATACCAAGATCCCAAGGAGAATTACACCACTTGTTATTAAACTTCAAAATGACTCCTCATATCTTTGTGGTGCCACCTGTAAGTGGTTATTCCAATGTACAGGCAATGGATGGTCTTATGATAAATATGCATGGTTTATGGGTTTCAAGTATGAATGGTGTGTTTTGAATTTGGAATTTAATGATTTTTAATCCTATATTAATACCTCCAAATGGATTATAAAAAACCTAAATGGATTTAAAGATATGTGTTCCTAGTTTCCACAAGATTTTCTTCCTCCAAGCTCTTGTAGATGCACTTTCATGGCAGACTGTGTATGAGAGTCATAGAGTAAACAAACTGCATGATCTCTATGACTAACATTCCATGAATATTAATTTTTATAACGAGATTATAATGAAAGTTAAATAATATTAAAACATGGAAACAAACCATCACCATCCTTTGATACCATTACCTAGACATGAAGACATTGAAAGTTGTGGAAACCTGCTTGTAACATAGAATGGTGCTTTCTCTTCCAAATTGAGATATTTGTCTTATCCAAACACCTTGAAATACTAAACCAAGCATGGATCACATAATATGAATATGTAAACATCCTCTAGAGTTAATTACAATAGTTAGATTGTATGGAATCATCCAAACAAGAGAAAGACTTGCAAGGTGCATAGATTGGTAAGTAAATTAGATAGGCCAAATTTTTATGAATGGTTCATAAAGCACACTCCACAATTATTCCATAAATAAACATAAAATGGAAGATTATTTGGTGTAAAAGACACCCCAATATCATTTTTCCTAAAACCTTTCATATTGGTTGTACCATTTGAAAATATGAGGGTCATTCTTGCTTACTAAGCCTAATGGAAGACGAGAGAAATAATTTTGTTAGTTTCTTGGATCTTATAGTCAATATTATCACTATAAAAATTATTTGGAAGATAAAATTACATTTTTGAATTATCATCACTTGTAGGAGGTCATACAAGTCCATCCACCTCAAGAAAAATCCCATTTTTCCAAGAAAACTACTCTTTCATCAAAATGACTTGCCACTTTTTGGTTATAAATTGTTACTTAAGACTTAGGACACATGGGACATGAAATCAACTTTTTAAACCTTCACATTTCCCAAAGAGGCTATACAACTCATTTAATGTTTTATATTGACCCACAAAATGATGCTTAGGATTAAAATGATTATGACCAAGGCTAGATACACATGAAATCACACAAAATTAGCTTTGACATACTTCATGACATTATGAGAGGCCATTAAAAACATGTAAATATCAGAATTTTACCTATAAGGGTTCCAATTTGACCTGTAAGTTCAAATTTGGTCAACAAAATGGTGACTCATAGGGATAGTATGCTTGTTATACTAAATATCAGTAGCCTTATCCTATCTATGGGCTTAGGGAGTCATCTAAAGTATAAAACAAAAAAGAAGACCTGACACATGACAATAAGGGTTTTACCAAGATAAGACAACTAATTACCTCAACCGCACAAAATAAAAGACACACACAAAGTAAAATAAACACACTAACAAGGCACACACATGTGCTGAAAGGATTTAAGGAAAACAAAAAACCAACAACTATGCACAACTAGAAATTAATCATACTTCCTTTCTAGGAGTAAAAGGAAATTTCCTTGAATCTTATTTTTCATGAGATGAATCATAGTGCCAAGCATGTTTCTATTTAGATTAGATGTTAGGTAGATCAAACTTATTCATTGACATTTTACTTGATCTAATTTAAAGTAGATAATCCTTAAATAGGTCTCTAAGGTAAATATATTCTTCTTTAATTTGTATACATACCTCATACTACTACTCACTCTTCGTCTCATGATAAACTTGTATCTTCTTGGTAGGCATGGCTTCAAAAGGTGTAGTTTCTTGTTCATTGGAAGATGGAGGCCAATAGAAGTTTTTTATATCCTTCAAAAGCTTATGTGTTTATCACAAATGATTGAGAGGATGATAACCCATTTTGATGATTTGAAAAATATCATCATGTAATGCATATGCCTCTTGAAAGGATAAATTTAAAAAGTTGCTTATTTTTTACATACCCACTTGAGTGTCAAGGCTGCCTTCTCCATTTGACTAGATCATAGCCTCATTGAAGAGGATTATAACCCACTCTAATAATTGAAAATAAGTCATCCCAACACTAATTATTGACTTATTCTTGCCCATATATGATATCTTGGATAGTGATGAAAGAACTAATGATGATTTCCTCTTCTTTGACATAAGGATGCCATTCTTCAATATTAGCATAATAAAAATATTAAACACAAAAATTCATCTCTTCTTTGGAATTAAGAACCTCTTAAGGGATGTCAAGTTGTATCTCAACTATTATAGCCTGACTTTGCTCCTCAAAGACTAGAAGATCCTTAATTTATTTCTCCTTTTTAGTGATGTCAACGCTAGGTATTTTATAATCAGGTGACCTAGCCCAATGAGGCTGCCAAGGATCTATGTTTTATTGAAGAAAGAGTTCTAAATTTTTATCAGCTAAATGATCCTATTTAGGTTCCAATAACATAGGTTCATGAAGGTAAAGGATGATAACAGATGAACTAGTTGTTGAAGGTGGAACATAAAAGTCAACATTAGATTGAAAGTGAATTGTAGGGGATCCCTTTTGGAGTTGTTGAGGATGGGCAGACAAACCTTGAGCTAAGATATCTTCATGTTTTTCCTTCCATTTGAGAATAATTTAATTGAAATATGATCCATATTGAGCACTTTCTTGCGGAAGGTTAGATAGGGTGTGTTTAGGCATAGAATATTCTTTTGGTTCTAAACCTTCCATCACACCTTGACTTAACAAGTTCATTCTTAACTCTAACTCTTGAATTTACTTGGATAGTTTCTCTTGAAAAGGTCTCTCTTGTGATATTATTTTGGCTCTAAACCTTCCATCACACCTTGACTTAACAATTTCATTCTTAACTCTAACTCTTCAATTTACTTAGATAGTTTCTCTTGAAGTTGATAGCCATATTTATGAGGATAAGGATTACAAGAGGGTTGATATGGAAAAAAAAAAGTCTCTTAAGGAATGGTGTGAGGGGCTTGCATAGGATCAAGATCTTTCTCAACTTCACACTCTTTATCTATGATTTTATTCCCTTTCTTTTACAATGATTCCACTACCTTATTCTAGCTTAGAATGTTAGGATTAGGAGTCTCTTCTTGATTTAGTGATGTAATTTTTGGAGTGGATGAAGTTTTATAGAAACATGGGATATCCTTAGGCTTGGATTCTCTACCTTGTCACTAACTTGGGATTTCATATCTAAAAGCATATTTTTGAGGTGGGGATGTTATAGGAGTGGGAAATGAGGGATTACATTCCACTTCCTTTTCTAATGAAATGGATTGATTCATCTACTTATTAGATAACTCAATCTACCTATTAAGATTTGCTTCGAAAACGAAATTTATCTTTCCAACTATCTCTTCCAGCTAATTGGGAAAAATATAAATTTGACAAGATTGATTGGGTTCATGACTAGGGATAAATTAGAACTGATATCAATTTTGGGGAGGTGCACTAAATATTCTAAATTCTCAAACTGGTCACTAGCAAGGGTTTTGTTGAGTTTAGGCATGTTTTACCCTCTTAGCCATTATTAATAAAGATCTAAAGTTCAAATATCAACTCAACTCCACAAAATTGTAGTTTGGGACCATATACAACTTTTAATAACTCCTTGATTCTCCATTATATGTGTCCAAGAATATATGAGCAACCAAACATCTCTTGTTGAGCTTGTTCTATACTTTGCATAGGTCTGAGTTGTATTAAAGCCTAAAAATGGATTATCATGGATTAAATTATACTATAATAGCTCACACATGCCTAATTTAATCCTAGAAACATGATCCAAAATTTTAGAAACCTCATTAATATTTGGAAGTGAAATTGGATCCCCCATTTGGCTTTAGGCCTAAACCCTACCTAACAGGTCTGTCCGCAACTTTGAGGGTCTAGGCAATCCAGTTGAGATTAATCATTCTATGGTATGTTTATAATGTTGGTTTAGGTGTCATATATATTCCTAAAACTCTATAAAATTTCCAATAAACTCTTGGATGGTCCCATTATCTCCCATCTTAAGGATTGTAGGATTTATGCACAAAGGGATGTAACCTATATCTGAGACAAAATAGAGGGTGATTCCCCTATTCCCTAGACAAGTTACATATTTTAGGTGATTATTAAATACATATAGATTATATATATAAATATTTTTCTAATTGATCAGGTTATATGACCTTACAAAAGCATTAAAACCCAAGATAGTCTGTTAGGAAAAGACTCTACGTAGGGTTTGCACTCTAGATTATATATTGTTTTAGTGGGGTATATTTCTTTGCTTTGTGACCACCATGAGAGAATAAAAAGGTGTTATTAAATTTTTTGAAGTCTCCTTTCATCATGTAGATCATCATCCTTCCCTCAACTCTATTTTATTCACACCCTAGTTGAAAGCCTAGATTGAGGTTATATGAATATGACTGTGTTTTGTTTCAAGTCACTATACTTGTAGGTGATCCTTAATAGTTTAGGAATTGAAAAAAAATCATAAGCTTCCTTGAATCCTTCCAAGACTCATTTCATCAATGATCTTGTTCATCTCACACTATTGGGTTATATTATTCTCAAGACCAGTCATGGGTAGTTGACTTTGTTTTCTATGTTTCTTCCTCAAAGGTAGCCCCTATAAGTGGTCATTATAGGATTAACCTTGGGTAAAGTATCTGAATATCTTCTCAAGATATTTATAACCAAAAAAATTCATGTTTATACCAATCCAAGTCATTTCCATATGTTCCAACCATTTTTTTAGCTACCATCTCCTCTCAGTTAGTTATAGGTGACTAATTTTGGAATTAGGCACGCCTGTAGATGTATATGGGGCCTAAAACACAATATATCATCCTCTTTAATTCAACCTTTAGATCATAAATACTAGATTCATTACATGTAGATCTCACTACCTGAGCTTAACACATAAAGGTGCAACTTTGGGATTCTCTAAGAGGAAAACTAGATGACCAAATCACTTCCTTTTACAAGCTAGACTCATATGATAGTGATATAAGATGAGTGAATTAGGAATGGCAAAAATGCAACATAACATTGTCATAAGGTATCTCCAAATGAGCTAGGTTTTTTATTTTTGCCTTTTAGGGAAAAGGCCCCTAAATTCCTCAGTCATTGCTTTTGGGAGTGACCTTCCACCTTTCCTAGCAATCTAACACTTCAAATGAGCCTAAAATAATCTCCTCAACATACTAGGATACCAGGGAAATTTTCACCACTTATTTCAACACTTTAAAATGAATCCTTAGCTCTCTACAGTAACACTTGTAGGTGGTTACTTCAAGGTATAGGTAGTGGATGTTAGTATGAGCAATATGCATGGTTTGTGGGTTTAAAGTATGAATAGTGTGTATTGCATTTATCAATTAATGTGTTTTAAGCCTATATAAATACATTTAAATGGATTTTCAAAAGATTGAATGGATTTAAAGAGTTATGTTCCTAGTTTTCACATGATTTTCTTCTTATAAGCACCTCTAGGTTCACTTTCATGATAGACTTTATATGAAAGTCATAGAGTAAATTGACTGCATAATGTTTATGATTATAATTCCATGAATATTTATTTATATAAAAAGATTATAATCAAAGGGAAATAACATTAAGACATGAAAACAAATAATCACCATCCGTTGATACCATTCCCAAGACATGACGTTAGAAGTGGTCAAAACCTACCTGCAACACAAAATGGTGCCTTCTCTTTCAACCTAAGATATTTGTCTTATGTAGACACATTAGAACACTAAACCAAGCATGGATCACATGAGGTGAATATATACACATTCTCTAGAGTCAATTTCAGTAGGTAGACTGTATGAAATCATTAAAACAAGAGCATATCCTACATGGTGCATAGATTGGAAAGCAAATGAGATAGGCCAACTTATTAAGAATGGTTCATAAAGTACATGCCATAATTATTATACACAAAAATATAAAATGGAAGATGACTGAGTGTAAAATTCACCCCTAGGATTATTTTTCCTAAAACATCTCCTTCTGGCTCTACAATCTAAAAAATTGAGGACCATTCTTGGTTGCGAAGCTTAGTGGAGGAAGAGAGAAATGGTTTTCTTAGTTTCTTGGATATTTTGAGAAAACTAATCATTTTAAAAATTGTGTTAAAGATGAAAGGATACTCTTGAAGTGTCATTAGCTTTAGGAGGCCGTATAAGTCTGTACACCTCAAGAAAACTCCTTTTTTTCTAATAAAAGTACTCTTTCTTCTGAATAACCTACCAATTTTTAAATATAAATAGTTAATTAATACTTAATTTGACAGATGGGGTGTGACATCACATTTTAAACCTTCACATTTCCCAAGGAGGTTATACAACTCATTTAATGTTCTATATTGACCCCTAAAATGACTCTTAGGACTAAAAGGATTATGACCAAGGATAGATACACATAACATCATAACAAATGAGATATGACATACTTAATAATATTATACTAGACCACTAAAAACATTTTTAGATCTTGTTTTCATCTATAGGGTTCCCAATTTGACCTAGAGGGTCAAATTTGGTCAATAGTGAGGTTAATTAATAATCTCTTTCCTTGCTTCCCTTATCCTATCATGATTATGCAAGAATTCATATTATATTAGGTCATAGGAATTTTTTCCAAGTGTATGGTTCTATCTTTTATGTGTACAATGAGCCTAGTGTCTAAAGCTAGCTTATGCTTCACTTACCTTTGATAGCCTTCATGCATCTCACCTTCATATTGAAACATTAATGTTAGAATATTTTAAGACTTGGAAGCTATTTTTTATGCCTTGGTTCTTATTTCAAGAGATATAATAGTCATATTAAAATCATATTGATGTATCACCCCCTTAGAGTAATTTATTTTCATGAAAACTTCTATCCCTTTTCCCACAAGTAACCAACTATTTTAGGTGAAATCACTTCAAGTTACATTCAAGGAGCTAGCCCTTAAATATATAAATTCACTTCCACCTATAGGTATACCCAAATAAAGGGATGTATTCCCATGTTACCCAAATATGGAAGAGGCTTGAACAACCTCTTCTAGGGTGAAAGATTTGGTGACAACATAACTTTTAAGACTTATTTACAGGTTTATTAGAGGTAGAACTGAGGTTTACCAAGCCATTTTCATCAGCACTACCTATGAAACCTTGGTGTAAAGTGAAATTACCCTAAGACAAACTTGAAAATGTTGATGTAGGCTTGGGTTTATCATTTAGGTTTCTATCAAAACCATGAAGCCAACATGATGCCTATGCATTTATCTATTAAAGCTATTTACAACTATTATAATGAACTCGTTTATGATTTAAGGAGTCATGAAACGGTGAGATTATATGTCTACAAGTTTATCAAGTTTCTTATTACCATTCATGACCTTAATAAGGTCTAAAATTTCATCCTTTCAATTCAACCAAGGAAAAGTCTTCATCTTGGCTTGGTTTAGTGATTTGAACCCTATCAAATCATCATGAAGGCCTATTAAATGGATGGTGGAAGGTTACCAGGCCTCTATCCAAGCTTGGAAACCTTCTTCATCTGGTTAAGAATTCCAAACATAGTTAAAAATTGTGTAAACAATTCAAAATGGGCAATTTTCTGATTCTTTCTTATTCTTCTCCACACATGCCAAATTTTTAAACCAATAAGTGTCCATGATGTATGAAGATGTGTTATAAGTGTTCTAAAGTAATTTCATGTGCATTAGAGTCACTTAAATAAGCATTCATAGCCATTTATCTATCTTAAGGTTTTCTTCACAATTTTGACGTTTCTAACTCCTTAACAATTATTCATAAAGTAAAACCTCATGATGGATTTATAAATACCATGAACTTGGAGGGCATAAATCTTGTCAACATCCCATAATGGAAATTTTACCCATACATGTAGGTACCTATTCAATATGAATGTCTTGAGAAAAAGGTCTTAAAATTGCTTCTTTTTTACTAGAAATGCCTCTTCTAAGATTCATAGATGTCATAGAATGTCTAAAAGTGATTCTTCAAATATTTTGACCCCTTAATCCTCCTAGAACTAGTTCTAGCCCATGTCCATGGTTTGTAGGTAGTTTACATTTTTTGACCGTAATGGCCTTCATTAAAAGGTTTCTATTCATCACACAATGTCTAAACATTACAACCACCTTGTCCCTCATACCATGCATGACCTTATTAAACATCATGTTAAACATAATACTTTCATTTCTTCTACATAGTTTTGTTTGTGGTCTGAAGATGTACATTTCAAGTTCAAACCCCACCACCATCCTATTATTAGATTGGATCTTCCACTTTTGATGACATGAAATGATCTTGGAGATAATTTGGATTATATTTATCTTATTTTAGGACCCTTTCCATTGATAAAAAAACATAGGACTTCCCAAGAACACTTCATTCTAAACTTGAAGACTTGACACAGTCTACTTGGGCATACATGCATCAGATTTATTCTTGCCATGTTTGATATTTTCATGAGTGGAATAGGTATGAGGATTTTAATATGTTCAATATGGTGTTCAAAACTTGTCTTTAATCACTATTCATGTGTAAAAACATTTCACAGTCTTTAAACATGTTTGCCTTGTCAAGAAATAAGAAAACAATGAGATTTCTTATTGTTAAAGGTACCATGCCTAGAATTTTTCATTGATTTGATGTTTTAGAGACTATCATACCCATAATATATGTTTTTAAATCATTAGCATGCATCCATCAATCTCTTATATGTTGTCACATGAAGAAAACTAAGATGTTGGGGTTTTATATAGTTTTAAAGGTAATAAAGTTCTTAGTGATTATTTATAGAGCTCTGATATTTGAAATCAAAAATTTTAACATATATTATAAGGTAATAAGTGCTGTATCTTTCCACTAAAAACATTTGACTTGATACATCTCCTCTTCCATGAACCAACACCATGAATTTGAGCTTTCTTCTTTTCTCAATGACCTGATGGAAACCTTGAGTAGGTTTTCCCCCTTTTTGGACTTGAAATCTATGTTTTGACATGGTTTTGTTTTGGTGGAGGTTGGATGAGGCCTTGAATAATATTAAAAAATAATATTCAATTTGAAACCTTTTCAATGAGATCTTTGTCTAAGATTGAAATTGTATACTTACTTCACAACCCATTATTTATCAATGGAACTTATTCATAAAAAAAATCATGATGTAATTATTGTAGCTATGTAAAATATTTCAAACTGAGCTCTTATTTACTTAGGAAAAGATGGTGTAATGAATAAAGAACCTTCCTTACCTTCTTTCCCTATCAAACATCACATTATGTTATGTTTGGACTCAAAATAATGAATAGAGAGGTTTGAAATGATCATAAATTATAAATGTGTGAAGATTACATATTGGATGTGTGTACAGATAATGAGAATATAATATGATCTTAATTATATGATAAGTGGCCTATAAGATCCTCCTTTGAATTTTATATATGGTGTTCACTCCCATTTGATATCCTTCGATAAATTTACTTTCAAATATCACAAAAAGCAAGAGAGGAAAACAAGGTGAAACATTAATATCTCCAAAAACACCTTAAAATCTCCAATGTCTTGAAATGGCAATATTTACATCTTACCAACATTGCTTCTAGATCCATCATCCACTGTAAAACACTATGTCATCTTGCAATGTTATAACATCAATTATTTTCACCTTGAATCAGACATACCTTGGCTTGTGAAAAATAACCTTAAACTAACCAAAGTTACATAAAACTTTCCAAAGTTACCTTAAACTTTTAAAAATTGCATAAGACCTTATTTAGACCCTAAAGCAACTTGATGATGCCAAGAAATGACACCATGACAAGATTCTCAACAAGGTTATTTATGAGGTTAGATGAGTTGGATACCTATTTTGAAGATAAAATAATCTATGGTGGATACTTTGGCCAATAGGTGATTACATTACATAATCACATTTTTTGCATTTTTAACATCTTGTAAAATCACATTGGAAAAAACACACAACATAAAACTTATAGAAACTCATTGAGCAATTTGCACAATTTACAAAAGTTCAATGACTAATTTACACAACTTAAATAAATGCATTAGTGTATTTTTATGATTTAACCCTTTCAAAAGTGTGTTGACATAATTTCACAACTTTGAATAGTGAAATGACCAATTTTCTTCTATTGTGTGTAAAAAGTGACTTGATAGTTTTTCACAATTTGAAAACTATGAACTTCACCATGTTTTTGAAGCTATGATTATCTCATTGATTTTAGAAGTTAAAAACAAAATATTTTCACCATAAACCCTGGATAAAAAATTTATTCATCAAATTATCCTTCCAACACATCGAATGAGAGCCAAATTAGAGTTCAGATGTGAAAGTTATGGCCTAAGGGAGATTGGACCTTGCTTGGGCAAATCTAGAATTTTGCCTTAATTTAACAACCGTGATTCTTCCCCTTGATTTTTTAAGTTCAAGATGAATTTTTCTCATCATGCATCCTTAAGAAAACAAAATCTTCATCAAATTATCTTTCTAATGTATCAAATGAGAATGAAAATGGAGTTCATATGTGAAAGTTATGGCCAAATGGAGATTGGACCATAATTTGATGATTTTTGCTTATTACGGTGGTGGACACTGGCCCCTCTCCTTGCAAGGGCATCTCCAACCCATTTGCTTGCAAGGGTGTCAGATTTTGACCCCTTTTCTAGCAAATATTTTAATTCTCCCTCTTGATTGTATTAGGTTGAGATAAAGTTTTTATACTAAGTGTTTATAGTCAGAATTCATCTCTTAAACTTGGTCTTGATATTGGGACAAAAATTAGGTCCTTTTTAAGATGTTTGTTTTTGCCTTAAATTTTTACTCTAGTGGTAATAAGGTCAAATGAATGTCTGACTTCTCTCTTCTCTGGATAATAGTACTTAGTCATTGTCAGGGATAGCTTTGGATACCACATTAAATTTGGAATGGTAACTACTTGAGGTAGTCCACATTCATGAATTCTCTTACCATAATCTATTTCATGCACTGCATTTATTCTTTACCAAAAAATTAGTATCAATGAGCCCAAAGCTTGTATCCATGCCTTCATTTATCAGGGGACCTAAAATTGATATCTGATGTGATCCAAATTCTTGTGTGGAGAATGTAATGCTTGACTTGATACTTGATGGAATCCTCTTATTTGGATGAATAACTTTCACTAAGCTACATCTAACAAAGATTATCTTCTCAAGGAATTCAATCAAAAAACCCAATTATTTTAAAATTGATCATGTTTGTCATAGTGTCCAACATAGTTGCCTGCAAGGGTATTGGACT
>JARHVA010007445.1:465000-480000 GCA_037957365.1 Torreya grandis
ACACATATCTCTTTTGGTTTTTTCTATTTTTCCTCCTCCATAGAGATTTGGAAACTGAACAAGGGTGTGAAAGATGACTATCATAAGAGATCTTACACTTTGTGTATAGAGAAGGACACCTAAATACCATAATGTCCAAGAATCTTAGGCTTGAAATGTAGAAGAGAGTGTTGTTTCAAAATTGATATTGGTGATCCCAAATGGAAATAAAAAGTAGGGAACAATCAAAATGATCATAGAATGTTTGCGTTACCTCAACCATAAAAAATGTGTAACAGAAGATGATACAATGATGGGTAAGCATTATTCATCATCATAACAATTGGTAAAATTTTAATGAAGACATTTATGACAAGATAATATGATTTATTATAAGTGAGGAAATGCACTTCTCTACGCCTTTGCCTTATTTTTAGGGGAAGACACCTAACTAAGGTTGGGAGAGAAAGCAAGCTATAAAGATAAAATGATTGGTGTTATTGAGGAATAAATTAGTCAGATTCCATTGAGGTGTTGTTAATGATCTATCAAAGGTCTCCAAAAATGTCCATGAGGTGGAAAAGAGTGTTCATTAGGTGTCAAGGTTGGTATCTAGTTAATGACAAAGTGTGCTCCAATAGTCATGCATAGATCTTCAGTTTTTGGTTTGATAGGAAGGTTCATGGATGTGTTTGATAATGTGATCACGTTGTAGAGGTCCTATGAAGTGCTTGGAGTGAGTATGGAAGTGATAGGTTTCCATTTGTATTATCCTTATGGTCATTATGGTCATCTAGGAATAGTTGGTCTTTTCACAAATCAGGTTGAGTGAGACGATTGATGATGTCAGCATTCACACATTTGGAAGTGTTAGAAGTGGTCACATGGATCTAATCATTTTTTTTGCAACATCATATGGTACAATTTTTAGGTAATGAATATGTGTGTATCAAAACATATAGTGTTAAATTTTTTTTTCCTAGGTATATTTCTTTGTTCTCCATAGTTAGCCAAATTTGGATTAAAAAGTGACCATTGGAATTCAAAAATTTGAATTTATAAAGGAAAATTAGTCCTCACTATTTTGACTATGACTATTTATGTTGGATGACTTTGATGGTGGTATAGAAATAAAAGTGGTAGATAATTCTAAGGGAAATCAAGGAAAATTATTTGGAGGATTTAATGGTCATACACCAGCAATTATTGTAGTCCAATGTTGACTGAGGGTTTAACCATCTTTTGTAAATGACTTAAGAAGGATATTTGAGTTTTTCTTAATAGTTTTTAGATGTTTAAATATGAATTATTTATTGGAAAAAAAATAATACTCCAAACGGATGATCCATGTGGATTTTGAAGGTTTGAGAAATCCATATTTAGTATGAACAATTGCCTAATAAATTGACTTTTGATTCATTCATGGGGTTTCCATGTACAAGGAAAAAGTTTGATAGGATTTGCCTATGAAAAGGGGATTAGGGATGAATGTAATAACTTGAGGGTGTCTTAGGGATCATGAAAAGTAAACCTATATGATTTTAATTTGTATTGTATTCCTAATTTTTCTCGATAAAGTGCTATAAGGGAATATAGGTCTCTATGGACATAAAAGTGCTTCTTAGGACTAATATCAAATTTGTTGAATCTTAAGGGTGATATGTAAAATCTATGGATGACCTATAGATGGGGTATTGATATTATTCCATTTATGATATAACCCTTAAGAGTTAAGGAAAGTCTTATGGCTAACCAAGGAGGTGATTAAAAAATATACTCTATAAAGAACAAATTCAAAGGTGATGGTTTCTAGAGTTGTGATGCAAAGGACATTGAAGTGTGAGTGTGCTTAGTGTAAATATTGAAATGTAGAGCAAGATTATTAAAGTGTGTATGACCCATATGTCATATTTCTAATGTTATATCATTGTTCTTGAAAATTTGAGGATTGAACATAAGTGAAGAAATATAGATTGATCCAAAGGGTGTTTTGGATTCATTGTTTGTGTGTAATGTCGTGAGAGAGTGAGAAGGATTTAGGAGAGGCGTTAGACAATTATTATTAATTATATTTAAAGTAATTCATAAATATAGATCTATTGATATTATAGGTGTTATGTGGGTTCTCAACATTTAAGACAAATTGGTGCTCATTCATGCTTAGGAGTGGGTGCTCTTTGGGAAGTGGGTGCTTCACTAAAAGGTCTCATTTTTTTTCATCACATTATAAGACAAGTAGTAAATGTGTTTGTAGGATTGAGAGTGATTTTCATTTCCCATGAGTATTTACCACATAATTAATGTGTTGTGTGTTTATTCTTGCATTATCTTTCTTATTCATTGGTACAAATGACTTGTATGATTTTTGAATGACTTGGTGACAACAATTATGCTAAAATATTTTAGAAAGGTTCTATAAGTTTGGATAATGGTCACATTAGAACTAAAAATCTTATATATGTAGAAGGTTTGAAACACAATCTTCTAAGTGTTAGACATATGTGTAAACAACAAAATAATTTAAGTTTTAATGACAAAGGGTGTGAAGTGAGAAGAGAAAAATCCAAAAAATTAGTTGTAAACATTCATAAGGTAGATAAAAACTTGTACGTGTTCTATGAATCTAGTACAAATGAGTGTTTCATGAATCAATTAGAGGAAAATTTGATTTGACATGGAGGAATTGGACATATGAACTATGATAATTTAGTGAGGATCAATTCAAAATAGATAGTGAGACATATGCCTAAAATCACTAAGATTACTCATACTCATTACAAGGCATGCCTTCTTGGGAAGAAAACCAAAAGTAGATACAAACCTAAAGATAATTACACTATAATTCTATTAGAGTTGATCCACACTAACCTATGTGGATCTACAAAAACTCAAGGCATTCAAGGTAATAAGGAGTTCATGCTATTAATTGATGACTTGAATTGGATGACTTGGATATATTTCCTTAAAGGGAAATCAGAAGCTTTTGAAAAGTTCAAGGCATTCAAATATCTTGTCAAAACTAAAAAAGGGTTAATAATAAAGTGTGTGAGATCAGATAGAGGAGGAGAATTTTGGTTTTATGAGTTTGATAAATTTTGTGAAGAATAAGGAATTAGAAGATAATATTCCACTACTAGGAGACCTTAACAAAATGGGGTAGTTGAGATAAAAAATGAAACTATCCAAGAGATGACTAGAAACATGATTCAATATTCCAAAATATCAAATGGTTTTGTGGAAGAGGATGATATTTCATCAGTTCACATTTAAATAGATGCCAAGTTATAGTAAATGGTGATAAGACTCCATATGAGCTATTTAATAATGAGGAAACTCATATCAAACACATTAGAGTGTTTGGGAGAAAGTGCTTCTATCAATAGAGATGAATAAAATCTTGGTAAATTTGACTCAAGGTCTGATGAAGACATATTCTTAGGTTATTCCTCCATAACATACAGTGACATATGTTTCAATAAGATACTCTAAATTCTTTTTGAAATCTTTAATGTAAGAGTTGAAGAGTTACGTGACGTTGAGAAGACTAGCTTATAGATAAATGAAACTACTAAGAATCCTATTTCAAATAATGAAGGCATATATTATCAATCATATGAGGAAGTGGAAGAGGTAAGGTAGGACAATAAACCTCCTTCTAGAAGAATATAGAAGGATCATCCAATTTCCAAAGTTATTGGACATGTGAATGCTAGTTTTCAGACTAAAAGGATAATGTTGGTTAATTAGAATCAAGAAGACACAACTCTATTATCCAAGGTTGAACTTAAAACATTTTTAAAAGCTAGAAAAGATGAAAATTGGACATGTGCAATGGATGAGGAAGTTGATCAGATAGTAAAGAATGAAACATGGGATTTGGTACCTAGGCCAAAATATTTTTTTTTATAGTAACCAAGTGGTATTCAGAAATAAGTTTAATGAGAAAAGAGAGATCACAATAAATAAGGCTAGATTGTATGTAAAATATATGATCAAGTTGAAGGTATAGATTTTGATGAGACATTTTCTCATGTGGTAATAAAAGAAGAAATTAGATTATTTGTATCTTATGGAAGCTTCAAATTTTTCAAAGTTTACCAAATGGATGTGAAATTTACATTTTTAAATGGAAACTTAGATGAAGAACTTTACATTGAGCTACTTGAAGGCATTTCCATGACAAGTAATGAGGACTGTGTTTACAAACTAAAAAGGGCTTTATATGGTCCTTAAAAAGCTCCTAAATATTGGTATGATATATTAGACAAATATATATTGATCCAAGGCTTTAAAAAAGGGGTTTCTAACACTAATTTGTATATTAATAGAAATGACGCTCATTAATTATACGTTGTAGTATATTTTGATGACATAGTTTTTGGTTTTGATAATGACAGCATGATTAAAGAGTTTAAAAATGATTTGAAGACCGAGTTTGAAATATTAATGTTGGGATAAATTTCCTTCTTTTTTAGATTGTAAATTAACCAATTTTATTTAGTGATATTTATTTCATAGTTAAAATACATTGAGGATATGCTAAGGAAGTTTGACATGTTGGATTGTAAGCCAATGAGTACTCTAACGATCATAGGATGTAAGTTAAGTAAATAAAATGACTCACCAAAAGTTTATCAAACTATTTATAGATCCATGATTGGAAGTCTCATATACTCTACTGCATTTAGACCTAATATCATGCAAGTTGTAGCCCTTGTAGGAAAGTTTCGAGCTGATCTGGTATGATCCACACATAATATTGTAAAAGAATGTAGATCAACATAAAATAATAGATATGGCTGGACCAATATGTCCAAATAATAAATATATTCATAAACATAATACCCTTAAGGTTGGGAAACCCCATACAATACTACTTTAGGAAGGAATAACTCCATAGTATCTCTTTGAGGGGACAACCTCCAATATGCTCTTACAATAGAAGACTCAATGCTTACTTTATACCTTTATAATGATAATCATATCCTATACATAGAGATATATCTAAATAAAAATGGATGCTCAACCTATTAATCCAAATGTAGGCTGACCATTACCCAATACACTAATTCCATAAGATACTCCATTATCCTAATATATTGGACCCATATAAGTAACTAAGGGGGATGTGTGCAACATGTTGGAATCTCCATAAACCCATATACATTAATATATCATGTCTCTAGATATATATAATTACTTACTTCATTGACATGTTTCATCCCTGAAACATAAGAAGAAACTAAATAATGAGTGTGCTTCAAGTCATTGCACACTTGTCTCCAATCTCGATCATCTAGCCATCCATATGTGATCTTGGAAGGAGATAGCTCTACAAGATTGTTTCCAAATTTCCTTGTTCTCCTCTAATTCTATTCATGATCATAATTTTATTACTTTAGCATCCATGCATAATTATTCCTCTTATGATTTCATGTATCATATTCCACTACACTACTCTAATTCCATCGATGCCCGTAGTAGGTATTATTTGGCTTCTATACATAACCATAGTTATTTAAAATTTGATTTATTATATAGAAAAAGTGCTTGTTATTATGACACTCCCTCACATGGCTCCATGGTTGTTTCCCATCATGATGATGTGGGTGTCTATATACCTCAACTTTTTCTAATACTTTGACCTTATCAACCTTTTCTTCTACATCTTCCACCTTTTGCTTTGGTGGTTACTTTTTCTATTGAGTAGATGATTTTTTTTACTTTGATTGTATTATTTATTCATCTATGTCTTCATATGAATCTTTCACATTCTCTTTATCACCTATTTCAATCTCATCCTCATGATCTACCTTGACATTTATTGGTTCCTTTCTCACTATGATAACTTATAAAGTGACCTTTTTCCTATACCAAAACTTCATGAACTTATTTTTAACATTAATATTTATTGTTTCCAAAGTCTCAAACCATGGATATCTAGAACCATATCAACATCACCAATATCTAAAGTATAAAATATGAATGCAAAACATATTTTTCCATAATAAGTTTCAAATCTTCAAACACTCAAATATTATTACCATCTACTTGAACCTCCTTGATATTATTTGTTTGAGCATGTAGATGCTTGGCCGCATTCATGTTGATGAAGTTGTATTTATTGGTAGGGTTTATGGACACAAAAACCTTCTTGTTGTTAATGCATCCATGAAATTGAAAAATTGACTCAAATTTTTCTAGAGCCAAATTATTTGAACCCTTATCATCCAATTCTTATTCTTATTCTTATTATTCTTCTTCTTCACTTGAATTTTCTTCCTCATAGTCATTATTTTCTTCTAATAATTTTTATTCTTCAACATATTCATTCTTTTCTTCATTACCATCATTATTTTATTCCTCTTCTTCATCCTCTTTTTCTTTTATATCTCATTGATCTAGGAAGACTTGTTCCATTTTTTCCCATGAAGAATACTTTTGTGCAAAGCTCAACTGATTAAACCAATGTTGTGTAGGCATAGACAAGGAAAGAGACAATTTTAGTCACCACAAAATTGTTCAAGTATTAATCTCCTTAAAAAGGAGCTACCATTCTCTAGCATCAATATCATTCTCCCCTAAAAATACTTGCATCTTCATGATCCACCCAGAAAAAATATGGTTCATGAAACCGTAAAATGTTAATAACTTACTAAAATGTGATTAAAATAGCCCCAAATTTTTATTGTATCTTTCTCTTATGATATTATAACTCCAATAAAAAATTTATGAAAAAAATTGACAAATTTTGGTCTATAGAGTGAATATATTAAAAAACATAAAATTGTAATAATGCACTCCAAATATATTTACAAAATATAAAATTATGTGTGTCACTTTTATGTATTATGATATAGTATCCATAAAAAAGAACCAAAAAAATACTTATATTTCAGAAGATATGATGAAATGAGTACAAACCCTAAAATATGAATAACTCCTTAAAAATTTATCAACAATGCTCAATTTGTTTACTGAGACTTTCTTGAAGTATTCTTCATATCCAGTAAAACAATTATACCAAAATTCATAATGATTGAAATATATTGATGATTCCAAAAAATGAGGGTTCTACTCTACACAAATTTCCCAAATCAAAGCTCTAATACCACTTGGTATGATCCGTAATTATAATATTCAAAAACAATGTAGAATATAAAATACATAAACATAAAAAAAATAGATATGGGTTTTCCAAGATGTCCAAATAATAAATATATTCAAAAATAGAATACTCTTAAGGTAGGGCACTACCATACAGTACTTCTTTAAGAATAAATAACTCCACAATGTCTCTTCCAGGGGACAACCTCCAATATCCACTTACAATAGAAGACTTAACGCTTAATTTATACCTTTACAATGATAGTAATCTCTTACATATAGACCTATATCTAACTAAAAATAGATGGGTAACCTATTAATCCCAATGTAGACCGACCATTACCCAATACACTAATTCCACAAGTTACTTCATTATCCTAATGTATTGGACCCATATAACTAAGGGGGATGTGTGCTACATGTTGACATCTCCATCAACCCATATACATTAATATACCATGTCTCTACATACATAGAAAGATCCTAGAGAATCTCACTTGAAAGAATTCAAAATGATCTTGAGGTATCTCAAGAAAAAAATGTGTATGGTGTGTGGTACCCTAGGAACAAATAATTCACTCTAATGACATACATTGATGTAGATTACACAGAATGTGTGGATGATAAGAGAAGTACTAGTGGTGGTGTTTTATTGATGGGTGGATGCTTGGTGTCTTAGCTAAGAAAAAATGAAGCCTATGTATCTCCATCAACTACCAAAGTTAAGTATATAGCTACTACTTCCTTTTGTACTCAATTAATTTGGATGAAACAAACCTTGGAATACTATAAGGTAAGACAAAATGGACCTTATCCTATCTATTTTGATAATATTAGTGAAATTAGTATCTTAAATAATCCTCTTATTCACTCAAAAAATAAACTCATTTCTTGAGGGAAAAATTGAGTAATTGAAGTGTTAATTTGGAATATGTGCCTACACAAGAACAACTTGTAAATGTTGTGACTAAACCATTTACAAAGATAATATTTGAATATATAAGACAAATATTGGGAGTCATCTCCTTGTCTATAAATAATTATAAGTTCATTAGATAAGGAGTATCAACAAGTTAATGAACTTTCTCCAAAGGTTTGTAATAGAAATCTTCAAGAATTCTATTTGGGGACATTGGTCTTAAATGCAAGTTTTAGTCAATTTTTGATGATTGGCTTAGAAGGTCAAAATATGGATCATGAAGGCAACGTTGATATGGAGTATAAATAGTATGTGTGAAAGTATATTAAAAGTTATTTCATGTGCTATTTTGGTCAAATGATTCAATTATTGCCATTCGTTCCATTTGCCCATTTTGGTCAATGTTCATTGCCAAGTAAGTGCTAATCTTGTAAATTTTATGTTTTTAAGGTTTAATAATCTAATAAATTTTTTAGACCAGATGAATTTGATGTGTATAGGTGATAAAAGTTTTATGAAGATGTTCAAATCCTACGATGATCAATATATGGTGTTTTGGCATAGTGATTGTTATGTACATAGGGTCTGCAGGCATAAAATGATTGGTTCTAGGCATCAAATGATGAGTGGTCAGTTATCAAGATGAATTTAAAGTATATAATAAATTTGTTTACCTTATTAATATTTTCTCTAGTTTTTTTCATATTTTTAGAATTGTTGAAGGCAAGATAAATATTTTTTATGCCTCTCAGGTATCACAGTCTTTACATAAGGGCTAGAAGGCTAAAATACATTTCTTGTTTCTATTGGTTATAATATTATTATGACATAAAAAATTGGTCGAAAAGTGTGCATTGATGACCTCAATGTGTGAGAAAAATTTTAGAAGCTTACATTGATTATAACATGGTAATATGACCATGTTTGTTCTTTATGCCTTAATTTTTGCACAATGTGAGTTGGTGATATTTCCAAGGGATATGACACATGAGTCTACCTAATACATTTAAATGGACAAAAGGGTGCTCAAAAAGTTTTTTAAAGTCATTTTTGGGTGCATATTTTGTCATATCATTAAGGATTTGTGCAAATGGAAGGCTAATTAGCAGGTCAGTTTGTGAAGGAGCTATTGTGTAAAGGAAGATTTGGTTGATTATTTTTGGCATGAATAATTGTGAGTTTAATTTTAATTTATATATGGAGTATCGTGCCATGAAAATGTATACACATAAATTTATGGGCTCTATAAGGTTTAGGTAGGGCTAGTATGAAGAGATGAACTTTTTGATTATTTTATCCAAAACACGAAGGTATAATTGTTATAATATGATTTTTTTAGTCTATTTTTAAAATATTTAATGTTTTTAGAGTGTCTTTAACATCTTTTGGTGACCATGGAGTTGATTTGTTATATAAAATTTGAAGGCAATCATGAAATTTTATCATGGTTGGAGATGGTCTGAAGGTGATAAAAAAGAACCTAAGGTTAAGAGACTTAGGGGAAGTCGCCATCAAGGATATAAAGTTTTATCACTCTCATTTTATTTTTATTGTATTTTTTTCTTCATATAACACAACATGGCCAATATGGTGTGTTGTGAATAAGAAAAGACTTTGAAGACCTAGTAAGGTAAGGTATACACAATGATAGGCGGAGTTTCTATCATCTCTTTGAGGAGTTTCCTTATTAATTTTTTATTTTAAAACATTTGGAAAAAACTTAGGTATTTAATATTAGTAGCTAATCCCACTTTATAATTGTGTCAAATAGGGAGAAAGTGTTTTTAGAGGAAGGACTATGAGCATAGCTTTGTGTTGGTGTTGTCATTAATGACAAAGGGGCAGATTGTTGATATGTTTTCAATGATGTATCCAAGGTTTCAAATAATTTCCATGAGGTGAAAAATTGTGTTCATGAGGTGTAAAGGTTACTATTAAGTCAATGGCAAATTATGCTTCAATAGTCATTCATGGATATTTAGTGTTTATAAAGTTAGATAGGCAAGTTATTGTATGTGTTTGATAATGTGATCAGTTTACAGAAGTCCTATGGAGTTTTTATAATGATTATATAAGTTTTATGTTTAAATTTGGATCATCCATGTGGTAATTATGGTCATCTACACCTAGTTGGTTTTTTGGTAAATCAAGTCGAGTAAGCATAATGATGACATTAATTTTCACACTTGTGGAAGTATCAGAAGGAGTTGGTCACATGGATATGATAAATTTTGTGCCAATATCATATGGTCCAAGTTTTAGGTCATGAATATTTGTGTATAAAAATATATAATGTTACAAAGTTATCTTCTTAGGCATATTTATCTATTTTCCATACATAGCCAAATTTGCATTAAAAAGTGATTGTTGAAATTCAAATATTTGATTTTACAAAGGAAAACTCGTCCTCACTATTTTGGATATAAATTTTGATTTTGGATGAATTTTATGGTGATATAAAAATATGAATGGTATATAATTTTAGTTTAAATCTAATAAAAATTATTTGGAGGTTTGATTGGTCATACATCTATATGTATTGCCATCTAATGTTGATTGAGGGTTTGACCATCTTCTGCAAATGACCTCAGAAGGATATTTGAATTTGTCTTTATACCATTTAGATGTTTCAAGATGAATTATCTATTGTAAAGTGTCTTAGACTACTTGATAATGATTTGTGTGTATTTTGGATGTTTTACCAATCCATCTTTAGTATGAATAATTTGCGATAATTTAACTTTGATTCATTCATGGGGTTTCCATGTAGAAGCCAAAAGTTTTATAAGTTTTTCCAATGAAAATGTGATTATGGATTAACCTAATAACTTTAGAGTGTCTAAATAGTAACTAGGAGTAGACCTATATTATTTAAAGGGGTATTATGTTCCTATTTTTGCTCGATGAAGTGTTATGAGGGAATATAGTTATCCATAGACCTAAAATGGCTTCGTAAGCCTAATTTGAGAGGTGTTGAAGCTTAAGGGTGGTATATTAAAGATATGGATGAACTATAGATGTGGTATAGTTATTATTACATGTATTATATAACCATTAAGATTTAATTAAAGTCTTATGGATGACCAAGGAGGTGATGAACACTTATACTCTATAAAGAGCAAATTCAAAGGTGATGGTTTATAGAGTTATGATGTGAAGGATAGTGAAGTGTGAGTGTGATTAGTTGATAGATTTAAATGTAAAGTAGGTTTAGGAATGCTTTCATGACCTATAGGTCATATTTTTAATGTTATAACAATGTTCTTATAAGTTTTAATGGTTATGATGGACAAATAAGTATAGAGTGATTCAAAAGGGTATTTTGGATGCATTGCTTGTGTGCAAAGGATTGAGAGAGTGAGAAGGGCTGAAGAGAGTTTTTATAAATTATTTTTACATCATATTAAAAGGTAATAATAATACTATATCTTTTGATATTAGAGGTTGTTGTGTTGGTGCTCAACATCTAGGTCAGGGTTGTTCATGCTTAGGCATGGGTGCTTTAGGACATTATTTTTTTAGGGTTTATATTTGGTTTTTTACCCCATGAGGTTTTCCCACATAATTAATGTGTGGTATTATTTATCTTGCCTTATACTTATTGTTCATTGGTATGAATGACTTGTATTCTTTATGAATGCTTGCAGTGATTGATTAAAGGTTTACAAGGATTCAAATTGAATTTTGGATTATATTAAATAATTGATTAACCCCTCACCCTATAAGTGATTGTATCTATAAATTATTCTCTAGGTCTTCTACCAACTCACAAAGTAAAAATTTGAGAGGTATAACATAAGAAACCCAAATGGTGTCTATATTGAGAAATGATGGTTAACTTGACAAAAGTAAGGATTGGTGTTTATGGGGAAGGCTTGGTCCTATATTAGGTTATAAAATAAAACTCATACACTAAGAAAACAAGTGGTTTAGGTAAATACAAAATACATAAGGATGTAATATAGGTGTTAGGGCTAATGTGTAATAAAGACATGGAGGTGTTTGAATAAGATAATTCTAGCTTAAAAAAGAGATTAAAAGTAAAACCTATAAGAAATGTTAGATCCATATATATAATGATAATAATGAAAGTGTAAGGGTAATGAACATGGAGAAATAAATTTCAATGGATGGTTGATCTATATTTGAGTAGAAAAATAAATGGGAGAATGTGGTGAGAAGGTATATTTTACTCATGATGTTAGATATTTTGTTATATAAGATATATATTAGTAAAGTGTTTTTCATCTAAAGTTTTTCATGTGATTAATGGAAATTATTATAGATATTTATATTTGTATACCAACATCATGTTTTCAAAATAAAAGACAAGTAGGATTGATAGACATATTTTCCTAAATTTGTTTTTGCCATATTCATAAGAACTTTTAATAGTTTGTTGGTAAAATTGTGTACTTATCTCAAGAAAAAAAAAAAGGTAATTATGAAGGATGGTAATAGGTTAAGCTTAATGTTAACTGTCATCAAATGAAATATTTGAATGATAAAGTGTTCTAATGTGGAAAAGGTGCATAAGATAAAGGGTTAAACAGATGAGATTTTTATTTGGAATCAACTTATGATGAGTCAAGGCTAATGAAATATATAATTAGAGATCTAGTGACATTTGATAATGGATGTGGACTTGAAAGTTTTATTTAAAAATGACTAGAAAATGACATAGGTTATAAGCACCTAAAAAATTATACTTATTAGGTAATTGATGATGAGACTTGCATTGCCAAAAGATACCTAGGTAATAATCACTTAAAAGGTACCTATGAGGCTACTAGTTGCGGGATTTACATCGCTGGGAATTTTTAGTGGCCAAATGAATGATCATAATGTAAAAATGGATTGGTATAATAATTGGATACAAATAGTCCCTTCCAATGTAATGGTTAATCAAGATGTGCTAACATAAATTCAATTATGCCCCACAAGTTTGGTGTTTTGTAAGGTTATTATAATATTCCACCATTGTTACTGTGTGTTAGTCACCATAGTTATGGTGTGAATTGTATGTCCCAATATGTGTCAATGTTGGAATAGGCCACCATAGATATGGTGTGTTGTATGGGAATTAAAATAAGACACCATAGTGTTATTTAAAATATATATCCTAAGATAATTCAAGGTTGGAAAACATTAGGCATTAGTTTTTGTAAATATTAATAAAAGAATGAAATACGTCTTCCAAATAATTATAACGTGTATTTTGAGTCAATTTAAATAAATTTGTGAATGATTTAGAGCACTTAAGTTAGACTAATTCAAGCTAAATTTAAGAAGGAGATGATGAATTTGGAAAAACATTAAAGTGTTAGTTTTCAAGGTAGACAAGTGCCATGATGTGTATTTAATAAATGTGGTTAAAATGATTGTATGGTAGTGGTTTGAAAACAAAGTTAAAAATATTTTGATAGAGAGAGATTTGAAACATGTTTAGAGCTACTTCAAAAAAAGTAGTTTTCATTTGAAAATATGGTTAATTTTAAAATACAATAATTTATATATCGTAAAGTTAATGTTAAAACCTGAGAGATTGGTAAAATAATTTTTTGCACATTTTTTAATGCAATATTACTTTGGATTTTGATTCAATTGATTTTATACAAAATAATCCTTTAAAAACCTTTAATTTCTAATTCATGTCTTCTGTCATATATTTCAGATCCTAAAATGATGTGTATACCTATAATATATTGGAAGATATGTAATTCCCAAAACTTCACCTAAATCAACTCAAAAAAAACCTTTTTAAATGTTACCAATTTTTTTTGTGTGTAACATTTCCTTCACACAAGTGAACATTCAAACAAATAAACCATCCACATACATGCACAACATCAAGGCAACCTTAACGTAGTGCACTCAAAATTAGTACATGTCATATATCACTTGGATGCTCACCTTGAATCTCATAATACGACCTTCATCAAGGTATTCAATAAGATAAATGTAAGAAAATTAAGTCAACTAAACTAGAATCAGTTTGTAACACTATGCTTGATTTAAATACTGAATGGTATTAAAGTATAATTATACCAATTATACCAACACTTAAGTTCATCCAAAATGAGATAAACATAATATGCCAATGATTTCATGACAACGAGCCACTACAACTAAGACCTCAATCAGAATAAAACTAACAGAGCAAAAAAACTCTAATTTAACTCAAAATATCATATAACCACTATACAACCCATGGATATATTAATCAAGGTTAACTATTCATGTTGAAGTGAAAAAACTTAATATCTAAGCAAATAGACTTGGATAGATCACCCCTTCATCCAATTTCAAAATTGCTAATTTGCCTAAGAAATGTCAATGGAAAAAATACTTCCTTTATGGGAAAATATTGTATGAAAGTTATTCCATAATCTATTAGCTAAAGGATACCAATATGAAACTACAAAAGTAATCTATATTTATTTAAACATCAAAACAACTCAACATTCCAAATAGTTATTTACGCTAAAAATGGTTCTAATAATCAAAATTATGAATAAATTATGTTCAAAAATAAAATCACTAAAAATAGTAAAGTCACCCTAAATAACTAAAACAAAGTGTCTATATAAATTTAAAGGCAAGATTAACTACTATCAAACACTAGTATCTCCTTAGGACTCCTCTAGATATTTTTGGCAACATTGCTTTGAATTAACTTCATACATTGAAAAAAGGAACACAAGTGCAAAAAATGGTAAAATGCGTCCAAAATTAATTCTACTAAAATTTTTTGGATCGAAATAGGAGAATAATAGTTATGGGTTATGATTCACATAAGATAAATCTATAGCTTATAATTTTTCATTTGAATAAAACTCAATTTTGGATAATAATTTAGAGCCTCTCTCTGACAAATTTGGCTGGTTTTGAAATAGAAATATTATAATGTGAACTTGCATGAAATCTCATAATATTATATGCAATAACCAAACTATCCACCAAATGATGCCAGAGGTGATATAACTATCTATGAA
>JARHVA010007445.1:485000-487500 GCA_037957365.1 Torreya grandis
CCACATCCCTGACTGTCATGTGACCCATATAATGTCAATTAGCATATCCCATACAGAACAACCATGTAAAAAAAATTACTTGTTAAAAGTGAACAACCAAGGTACTATAAAGTGAAACAATCTGAGTGCTACCCACTGAATACTTCCCTCTGCTATAATAATCTGAACTATCAAAATAAGGCAACCACTAACAATCTATGCATCTGGTGCCATGATGTCCCAAGGTAATACAAAGAGGGTTTATACCATAACTTACAATTATACATCACCACAATCATCTGTTCCACTGAGACATCAATTTATCTTAATAAGGGTTATTAATTCACATAAGGGTTACATACAAGGTTTCCAAAACACATAGATAATTAAATAGTTTGCCTTAACAATGTAAAATCTTTCAAGTATTCAATTGTATACACATGACATTCACACAAAAAAATTAATTGTATAGCACAACTCCACCGTATGTAAGGTTTAATGAGTATATAAAAGTTATAGGGTTTTACACTAAATCTTATAATTATAGATGCACACAACTTCACACATTGAGGTTACACATGAATGACATAAATACTAGTCTTTCATAGTTTCATGATAATTGACACAATAGTCACGATAACATAACATAATTTACAGGTTTCACACAAGAGTCAAGGCAAGCTCATAGGTCAAAATAATTTATATGTTGTCTCTAATGTCATCATTATCCATCATCATCCTCTATCGTAGACAAAAAAATAATATACATATATAGTAATATCTACATTTTATGAAACCAACACAATTATATTTATTTCAAGTACACTAAACTAGGAGAAGTATCAAGAATTCTTGTAACATATCTCACCATTCGAAGAACATAATGTGTTTTTTTTAAATATTAGCAATACTAAATACATTATTTATCATAATTACCCTATTTTGATTTCACTTCCTAGAAGTGGCCATGCCAAATACAAGATATCAATGGCTACATAATCAAGTTAATCTACCATAATCTTTGATCCCTCATGAAGTAATCTCTGACAAAATAAGGTTACAGTTTCTTAATTGATTCAATATTAATATCTTATTTTCTTTTTCATTATTATTTTTGTTTTCAGTTTATTAATTCCAATTTCATCAATAGACATAATATAATGTAAGAAATCTAGCAATGACTCTATTAATGAAATAACTTGGCTCCTAGAAAGATAGACAAAACCAAAGATAGATTTTAAAATATCCAATAAAAGGAGAAACCATTCCTACTAAGCTCTTAAAATAGGTTTAATAGATTAGGAACCATCATAAAGTGGTATAAATTCATGAACATGGACAAAATAAGTTTACCAAAGGTATTTCTATGACCACAATAATGCTACAAGTCATAAACTTCTTATGGAAAAACAAGCATGAAATCCATAAAAATATTATATAAATACAAAGAAAATGGCTATTTTAAAATAATCCAATAAGTTACAAACTAAGTCTAGCATAAATTATAATTATTACGTGATCATTACTTCAAAATAATAATAGATAATTTTTAACTATTCACTTAGTAACATTCCAAAAATTGGAAAAGCATATAATAGACGTATTATTACCACCTTTACCTGAACACCATAATGTTATTTACAATTTCAAAAAATGGCTATGTTTTATGCAATCAAGCTTGGATCAAATAAAAATCAATTCAAGAGATATAATATCACCTCACAACTATTATAAGATAAACATGTAGTAAAACCTTTTATATCTCACTAATTTGCTTATTCAAGCCAATAGCCACTACATACCATAAATATTTATCACTTTCTCTTCACTTACAACAACATAATCACCTCTATATCTCATGAACAATATAATATTAAATAAGAGAAAAATACTTAGGAATTATAGTCATACTATAATGAAAGCTTGAGGAATATGAATCCTATACTTCCCCTCTAAAATAGGGTTAGTTACCTTTAATAGAATAATTATGAAGTGAAATAAGATTAAATACCTCACAATGCACCTATAGAAGCTACACAGTCATAAGTAACATTAAAATACACTACCTTGTATAAGAAATTATATATCATAAAATAGTTATTACATAAAATAATAACCTGAAGTATGGACATGCCAACGAAGTCACCAAACAAAAACTCATAGATACTTTTAACCAATCTCTAACCCCATGGTCAAGAGTCCAACTTGTGATATGACTCATTATGAGTACAATTGAATAGAGAAATATTGTGATGATAAGTGTCATGACTTTATCATGAATACCAAACACAATCCTAAGATCTCCTATATTTAAACCTAACCTCTTACACCAAAATATAATGCACAAAAATTCACCTAAATAAACTGAAACAAAACCTTTAAAAATGCTACCAATTTTTTTTTGTGTAACATTGTCTTCACATAAGTGAACACTCCAACAAATAAACAATGCACATACATGCAAAACAACTAGGAAACCTTAAATTAATGTACTAATAAACAATGCATATTGTCCACCACC